>CM035167.1:142710272-142961658 GCA_020205615.1 Panax quinquefolius
AGAATGTTTTCGACCATCATTGTGCTTTTGATATATCGGATACCCATCTTCACCCATCAGAGTTTCTTTTGCCCAATATTTAGGATATCTCTTAGTGCATTTACCATCTTCCATACATGGTGATTTAAGATTTCGAACACCACATGGTCCATGTATCATGCAAGTTTTAACTGTTTCATATAGAAGTGGATCAAAAATTGGATCGGGGAATTCGGCACAAACAGCTCGATTTACTTGTTCGCGTGTTCGTATTTTATCAGACCCTTGAAGAAATATTAACAAGTGCATGTGCGGCAACCCACGCTTTTGGAATTCAATCATGAAAACATGTGCCACCTTTGCACCAAATATTTTCTTATCAATCTCCATCATCAAAGCTCGTCGCTTCAACTCAAATACGCGGGCCACCAAGTCTGGGCGGTTAATTGACGTTTGAAGTGGTAACAATGCATCTTTTATCTCGGACCAATTCGGATTTGCCGTCATAGTTAAGAAAATATCAGGGTGTTGGTTATACCGAGTTATGGCCATAGAATCTTAGAAGATTTCAAACATTTGCCTTGGACTCCCAGAAAAAGAAGAAGGCAAAACTACTCGTTTACCAACTTGATTAGCCTCT
The DNA here is from genome assembly GCA_020205615.1 of Panax quinquefolius. NCBI lineage: Eukaryota > Viridiplantae > Streptophyta > Magnoliopsida > Apiales > Araliaceae > Panax > Panax quinquefolius. The sequence continues at coordinate 142,710,892 of CM035167.1, forward strand.
AACCCATCAGGAACTACCTCGACCATATCTTGGTATAGATCAGATCGTATTTTTGTTGGTTGAGCCTATAATATGTTAATCAATTCTGCTCTGTTGCCGCCCATGCATCTACAATAAACTCTTGAAATAATCTTCAGCCCCTCAAGATAGTTGAATACTCGGTAGGTCTTTCAAACAAACGATACCCATAATATTGCAATTGCGTAAGTCTTTTTGATGAAGCTTTACCTTGATTGACATCCCACTGCTTAAAATTTGGTTCCCATCCAAGCTCACCATACGGAAACAACAATACGTAATGTAGTGGTAAATAAGCTGGATGACATTCATTTATCTGCATCAGCTGGTCACTCCCTCTTAACCGTACAATAATATCCCTCATCGCAGAGAATTCAACACCATCTCCAGGTAATATGACAACAACCTCCTCTGACGTGGGTAAATTATGAGTTCGACGGTCTTTTGCTGCACTATAATGAAGGTAAGTTGGGATGTCGTGATTGTTCAGATGTTCCCTGCTTAAAATTGCAGCTGTATGTCTAAACTTATCCTAAAATGAGTTGTATCTCAAAAGACTATCCTGGATTGTTCTTAGGACATCCTCTTTTAGCTTCGGGTTTCTTCGAGAACGATATTCTAAAGCAACAGTGGCATCGTGAATGTACAACTGTGCATATATTGGATCTTGACCGACTGGAGGTTGTAGTAACCCTGTCCGATGTCGCAATTCTCCATGGATTGTAAATGCATTGGGACCCCTACCAGGAGCCACTCTATCATCCATATGTACACCTAAGCTCGTAAAAGCATTAGCCGCATTGTACAGTCGGGTATAACTTCGAAAGGACTTTGACTGATCATCATTGCCATCATATAATGATTGAATTTCTGGAGGAGGCGTTAATAGTTGTGGAAGTCGAATCTTTCCTCGCAAACAACATGTTAGAAGAAAAAGGCGGTCAATGATGAATTTGATAACTTTTTTCGACTTTCGATGCAATCTTTGACGGTGAGGACACTCAGATATTCATTTTATCGAGGTAGTGTCTCCCTAAAATAGGATGCGGCTGAGGGGCTATATTTGTAGGCAATGCCTCCTCTTGTACGCAAGCTTCATCAAGGATTGACTCAATAATTGGTAATAACCTAGAAAATAAATGAACTTGTTTCAAATAACTCACATATATCGTAACACTCCTTATGGTATATAGTTATAAATAATTTGCATTGAACTAACCCAAAAGTTGGTGATGTAGGCATGGAAGATGATATAATGTTACGGGAGTCATGTATGTGCTCTATATAATTTGGTGGAAGAAGGATTTCTTCACCCATTGAATTTGAGTTAGTTGAATGTAACCCTTGAGGTGGTAAAATCTAAACTGGAGGAATTCGATTAGAATCTGATGGCGCAAGTTTTAACAACGGATGCTGATAAAAATGATTCTTGATCGCGATACAATCTCGTTCATAAGCTGCGCGTTTGGATGGCCTGGGGATCAAACCAAGGAAAAATCTTGGTTGAAATGGATATGGTTGAGATTGTATTATTTTTGCTTGCTTCTCTCTTTCACGACGCAAGCGTTGAATAATATGTATTGGACGGACATCACCATTATCCCTTTCTCGTCTTTTACGTCGAGGAATTGGAGCTTCGTCAAGGATATTTTTATTGAATCCCTACAAGTAACAATAGATATCTAAGTGTAAAGATAAGAAGTCGTAGTGTTTTTTTAAGAAAAAAAACCGAGTTTTCTATTTATTCGGATTAGGGTGTATATATTCAGTTTGCTTGATTTTGTATTTCACACTAAAGTTACTTTGTGTAATATGCATTGCTTGCCACTTTACATTTATTGTCTTTTACGTAGAGAAGTGCGACTTTCAGAAAGGATATTATTATTGAAACCCTAAAAGATGTAAAATTATAAACCTAAGAAGGCATAGTGTCGTTAATAAATTAGGTTCAAATATTTTGTTTATATGACTTTGTGTAACAAATCTTTGTAACTACTAACGTAAATGTCTGGAATATTGTATACTTACTACGAAGAATAAATTGGGAGCTTGATTTTCTTTTTCTTTTCCTTTTGATTTTCCTTCCTTTTTCTTTTACTCAAGTTTTCTTTTGATTTTCCCGATAAACGTATAAATATAAGATGTTTTGTCTTGAAAAATAAAGTATGAGCTTAAGAAAAGAAAAAATAATCTTATCTTGCCTTACGCATAATCTTCAATTCAGATTCTTCTCGAATGACAATGTCAATATTCTTTTTTCGGTAATGCTCTCTCTATTGAAGAAAGGAAAAAAGATGGTTAAATATAGAAAGTATATAAAAAAGAACTATTAAAAAACAAGTTTGCTATAAAAGAAGAAAATAATTTTACCGTGCATTGCAAATGATAATCCTCCTGTCCCAAATTGAAAGACACGTTGGAAATTTCAAAAATGAATAGTAATTGTTCAATTTTCATTAAGTTTGAAAAAGGAACTTACATATCTAAACATGGTATAAGAAGGTGGTCCCATGGACAGGGTGACCTCATGATTCATATTCGCTATTGAAAAAATGTATTAGTGTGAAACGAATCAAATTCAGTGATGAAAGCATATTCTCATTACTAATTAAATCTATCATAACTAAAACAATATTTCACATTCAAAATAATAATAAATCACAATATTTAAGTATGAATTGATTGTGTTTCAATAATAACCAGTAATTAAACTTTCTTTAAATAATTAATAGTACTACCTAAGTCTTGTTTTATTTGTTAATTTTGTTCCTTTCAAATTTTATGATTGTTTAAAATAGAATAAATGTGTCATGAAAAAAGAAGTTGATATTCAATAAAGGGTACAAATGTCATTTTAAAGGGATGTAGTAATAACAACTAATAAGTTCGATTACTTAATATGTAGGAGTATTAGATATTAAAATTATCAAGTACTTATGCAAATGAGAGACTTTAATTTAAAAGGATATTAGACACTACAAAATTTGGACCCAATTTCCATACTATCAGAATCAAAATAATAATTTTTAACCAAACATTACCATAATCCGGAAACTTACAACTGGAACACAAAACTCATCAAATATTTGATACAGAACAGCTTAAAAACGGGGGGAAAAACTCTAAGAAGGAAAAAAATGATGGCATGTACATGTACCGTATGGTCCATGTTATGTGTAAGGAACCTCTAGGCATTCAAATACACTTCAAAACATCATTAAAACGTATCACCATGACCTTAATAAGCTTGCACAGTCAGTTTGATTTTTGGCACCAAAACAGTCCACATCTAAGCTTTCTTTGTCTTAAAGAAAACATGGAATAACAATACGGATAACACATAATATCATGATGAACATGGACTGATTTTGACATAGTGTACATGAATGAGTTTTATTTCTATCATATATATATACGGATAACTTAATAGATAACATATAGCAAACCGTCACCAAGCTACTTGGCTAGCATACAAACATCCCAAACAGTCATTATACTTGGACATAAAAAGGATATTATTCCTCACTATTATTTTGAGTTCCATACAAAATCTAAGGTAAACCCAAGTACAGGGTTTGGAACCAATAAACCCAAAACTTTAAAAGCATCAAGATTTACCTCTGCTACGTGAGTTGTTTTACAAAAAGAAATAGCAATGTTCATATTTTAGATTTTTGGATACTTCCCATTTCTATCACTTAATACAACCCTACAATCCTTCCCTTATGTGCACAAAATTTTTTCACAGAAATAATTTTTTTTTGCATTTTTACATTTGAAATAAAGAAGCCCTAAATTCTCAACTCCAACCAAAACCGTTTGCATGCAAGAAATTAGGAGTGCCCTCAAACTTATTCAGTTTTGATAAATCAAAACATAAACATAAAAATTAAAAAAATACTTGCCAGAAGCACCTCTAAGAAAAAGAAAAAATCCAACTCAAAAAGTGTTGAAAAACTAAACACCTGTATCATATCAGCGCACAATGCCTTTTATCTAAATCTTCAAAATGCATGCCATTATTTTCATCTTGAAACCATAAAACTTTCGAATTTAAGCATACATATGGAAGTAAATAGAGAGACTTACATAAACGATAGCTCAGTGAGCTCTAACCTTGTGCAATTTCTAAGGTTTATACACCAAATGCTGTTGGGAAAAGTATGCCAAAAATAATCTATATCCCAGGAATTACTTTTCCGTCTTTGTGCAATTAAATATGAAATCAACAAAACCAATTATGAGAACAAAAATAACAAATAACCATCCACAAGCAAGACACCAAATTTACGTGGAAACCCCTCTAAAATTAAGAGGTAAAAACCACGGGTCAAACTACGAATCTCCACTATATCATTAATAATGGGCTTACAATAATCCTCTCAAGTTTTATTCTCTAAAACTTGAGGTTACACAATAAATTGAGATAATACAAATTTACCTTTAATTAAGTTGAGAAACCTAATTAACTTCACCACCAAAAACACCCCAAGCAATAAAGTCTTCAAGCTTTCAATTGAACGGAGATGATGGCGGATACCCACGAACAACAAACAGTAATTCTCTCAATTTATTCTTTTGGTATCTTTTTACTACCAAGCTTCTCTATCTCATATATTAAATAAGACTCCCTCATAGCCTTATTTATAGTACTCTTCCTAATCCATTCCTATTATGGATTAGAAACAATTTTATTCTTCTAATCAAATTAGGGATCACATCTCCTTGTCTTGGTCACCAACCACTCTAACAAGTAAATCCTTTTTCAACTTGGATTCCTTTCATGGAATCTCCAATTCCAATATTGTTTCCATTAACTCAATTTCTAATTAGGTTAATATCCAAGTAAACTCACTTGCTCACAAAGAAAATCAATTCTTTTCTATATTGGATTCTATCTAATGGGTGAGGACCCACACCCAACAAAGAGATTACTCTCTGATTCACCAGCGAATCTTGAGGGGTTTTACAAACCCTGTACTTCGATTGTCTCTCTCCATCTCCCTATCAGTCTCGTACAGTAAGTACACAGCGTGAGAAATGCTCAACAACTATCATTGGTTATTATAATTTGAGACTATCATTGGTTTTGATTGATTTTATTTAATTATTATTATTATTAAAAAAAATTGTAATTCTTGGTTAAGGGCATTTTTATTTTATTTTATATATAGATTAGTCTTTGATTATATAAATGAATTTATTTTCCTATTTGTTTTCCCATGGAAAGTTATATTCTTCTGGAGTGCAGCTATGTATTTTCGTTTAGTCAATTTACTTCCTATTTTTAGATGGGAAGGAAAAGTTAGGTTCTGTTTCTTTCCAAATAAACCCATGATGTTATTGAGTTTTATTTTTAATACTAATTCTAAAACACTCATAAAAAAATATGGGGACAAAGACAGTTTTTTGTTTTGGACAATAGTACCCTTATTATTCAAAGAGGGTGGAAAACCACAACATGAATTGTTAAGGGTATATTTGTCCATTTTGTCCATTTATTATCACCTCACTTTTTATGTTTAACCGGGATTAACTATTTTGGTTAGTTTTGTTTTTTCCCAACTGCAAGTCTGAAACTGTTGAAATTGCTTCTTTTTTTAGGTTTATAATTGGCTACTTCGGTTAATTCTGTTTTTCCCCAACTGCAACTCTAAAACTGTTGAAATTGTTTGATTAAGTTTATGTCTTATAATCTTTTTTTAATAATAATTTCCTTGTCATCTATATGATTTGTTGTCTGCTTTATTCTCTTATTGATATTATTGTGATTGTGATGATAATTGTTATGCAAGTCCTAATCAATTTCAGTATTTACCCACACAAATTTGGTAATATGAATATCCCATATCATTTCATGAGTCGATTGTTCTTCAATTTTCCTACAACTATTTTTATAGTTATAGTTATGTCAGTCTCAATACCCTATGATGCAAAGAAGTTACATGTATGATGCGATTAAGATATATATAAAATTATTTGGTAAATAATGGTGGTATGATTATATTTGAATTTCATTTCTACCATCTTCGCCCTTAGATCACTCTTTTAACTGTTAAAAACTTTCTGATGGTTCCATACCATTAGATCTCTATTTTAGCTATTAAAAACTTTCTTATGGTTTTTATATGTTTAATTATTCCCATGTTTTATTCCCATAATCTTATTCCCATGTTTTATCGTAGGCCCATAATCTTTTGTTGCATATGCTTTTGTTTTCTCTCCTTATGTGGGCTAATATTACTTTATTAGATGTTATTACTGGCCTATCAAAACATAAGTACGAAAATTCCATAAAGAAGAAATGAATTGTAAAAAATTAATTAGAAAGAACATCCATATAAGAATTCAACAACTGAGTACCAGTAAAACATCTAGAAAACATACAGGAACAGTAAATCTTTCATACCCCAAAATAATTTTTTTAAAAAAAAGACATAATCAAATAAACACACATAATATCCAAAGCATCAACTACCAGAGGGAAAAAAATAGAACAAATATAGAGACTAAAATAGAAGAAATTAAAACCCTAGGTCGAGAAAGAAGTGCACATACCTGTCCAGTAACCACAATAACACACACAATAACAGTAGCTATTAGACCTGTCCAGTAGCCACAATAACACACACAATAAAAGTATATTTCTAAAACACAAATGAAAAATAATATCTTTTAAAATAGATTAAAAATGTATGTGTAAAACTTTAAGACCGAGATAAAAATTTATAGCGTGCATGCAACCTATAGAGGATACTCTTAATTCATGTAAAAATATTTACCCTAACTTTATCCAAAGTAAATTGATTGAATTATTCCTTAAATGATTTGGTCCCTATCTGCCATATAAGATTAAAAATTATAATTAGATTTGTCATAATTAAAACTAAGATTGATTTTAGGATACCACAATATCGAGAGAACCCTAAGAAATACAAAACCTCTGCGGCTAAGAAAGCTAAACACATTGTTACCCAATAGAACAATTGATCCATGATCAATCCTAATGGAGCTAATGCAGATATAGTTATGCATAAATTTTTATTATGTGTGTGTAGAGAGAGAGGGGTTACTATTACAAACCCGAGTAGAGTAGAGAGGTTTGTCTCACTGTTCGGTTCTAGTAAAAGAACCGTTTGTGAAAGGCCGAATTGGACTATTTAGACACTTTATATGTTAAGAAAATATTTTAGGCAAAGAACGCCTTGCACAATGTAGCGATGGCCACTTACATGGTTACTTTTATATACACCACAAATGCATATGTTAGCAAAAGAAATGCTCCAGTCCACGACATAAAACAGTTTGGGTGGATATTCATAAAAAGATCAGGAATAATCCATAAAAACCTGTTTATATGTGAGGTCAATGAAATAAGGTTGTTCAAAAGGATAATATGTACATTTACCAACTATTCTTATTAAATGAGTCATTTGCATTGAGACAAATAGAAAACTATAATAAATGCAATATACATGAGTCCACTTCAACTACATTCTAAAGGATAGGAGACTGCAGGAAGCTTGAACATATTAATATTGACACCTATGCATGTGGATATCAATATTAGAGAAGATAAGTCCAGCTACAAATTGGAATCACCAGTCATGCAAATTTTACTTCAGGTTTGCCACGTGTTAACGATACTTTGATTTCACAAAAAACTGGGCTGATGTTGAGCCCAAAGGGATTGTAAAGCCTTAATTGGTATTTTATACACTCTAGAATACCTTAGAGTATAATGTGTGGTGTGGACTCATAGCCTCATATGATACCTCATTCATAACCCAGAAGGGCGGGGACACCTTGTGTGACTGTTGTTTCAAGAACTTTCAAAGATTTTAAAACTTGTGTAAAAAAATTGTTTCCTTCGAATATTATCCTTACATAATGGAGTCCACTCCAATTGGTAATGTTGGAAAATAAAGTTAAAATAATGTGCATAAGTTAATCCTATACAAAATAAGTGCGATTTTAACCCACCTTAACTCTGCTTCTCTCCTTAAGTCCCTCCTCCTGGTTCTCATTCTTAGTCTTTGAATCCCATGGGGAGTTTCGCTTATAAGTCTTTCTTTACTCATTTTTTAGTGAGTTGTTCTTTGAACGGGTTTCTGTAGCTTCTTACATATGGAAATGTGGGTTATTAAAGTATATTAACACAAAATTACTCATCATGTAGGCTATTTGTCCTCATGGCATCTCTTCACTTACGAGACTTAAGGAATGATTAATTGCAAGTTTCATAAAATATATTAATATACATTATTTTAAATATTAATTGCAAGTTTCATAAAATATATTAATCTGCATTATTTTAAATATTAATTGCAAGTTTCATAAAATATATATTAAAAACTTTATTTTCAGAAAAAATATAGATTTTTTTTTAAAATGAGTAAATTTTAATAAAATACTTGATTCAAAAAGTAAAACAAAAAAATTAAACTTTAATTTTAGGAAAAAGAATATTTTTTTAAAAAGAGTAAAGTTTCATAAAATATAGATTCAAAAATAAAATAAAATTGAAAAAATATCACTTTTTATTTTTAAAAAATTAATAAAATGTTATATTAAAATATTAGTGAGTGAAAGATAAGGAGAGAAATGGTAGCAGCAGTTTCTCTAAAAATGAAAGATGAATTATATAGATTTGTACATTTGTTGAGTAATGACGGTAATATTCGTCTCCATAGTTAAGCATTACTAATTTCCTATTACGCTTATGTTCGATTATAGGGAATAATCACAAATTAAATTGATAGTTTCACAATTCTCTTTTTATATGAATAATAAATAAATTAAATATTTATACGAGTAAAATTTTATAAAAATATCAACGCACATGTGGCGCCTGGGGGTTCAAAGTCCAAATTTTTGAATAGAAAGGGGCTCAGTTTGCGTTGACCGGAAGAAAGGGCTCAATACCCAAATATCAAAAAAGTTCAGTGGTCGACTTTGCATTTAACCCCAATTTAATACTACACTTTATAAATTATAAAGATTGATACAAATATCACATATTTAGCTTGTTAGTATGGATCAGACCAGTATTCGAATATGATCCATCGAGCAGGTATCGAGTATGGTTCGAGAAAGAATGAAATACTCGAACCCTAATCTGAGCGAATACTGGTATACTCGAATTCGACTCGTGTATCATTAAACAGAAAACGAGTATGAATTATATTCGACTCGAATCAACTTCGAATTCGAGCTTTGGATCATATTTTCGAACCGATCTCGAGTTGAGTATCGAGCTACTCTGCTCGGCTAACACCCCTAAATCAACAGTGTAAATCATTTGTTTACCCTTCATTATTCATCCATAGTCTACAGATATTTATTCATCATGCCATTGTTTGCATTCCCATACCAAATTTATGTTCTGTTTAAGTTGTGTTTAGTTTCTTTTTTTTTTTATTATTTTCTTTGGACATTTGGATTGATATATAACTAAATTTATTGGATAAACACCTGGGCTCAGAACTAAAACTGATTTGAAATACAATTTTTTGTATTAGATTTTTCACTTGAGAAAGAAAGGGGAGATTGTACTTGCCTTTGTCTATGGATATGTATTTACCTTGGTCCAAAGTTGAGCTACACATATACCATATTCTAAAAATCACCAGTTACGTGCAATTTTTTTGCAGTATCAATAGAAAATACTAAGAAGAATGTGTTAAATGAGTCACCTGCAAGTACAATCACACAGCACACACATACCCAATCAACTCCATGAGGCTATGCCCAATCAATTCATTTTACCATTATGCATTTTCTTTTATGAGGCTATGATCAACCCCTAAGGTACATCATATCATAAAGCCATATGTTTATTTCTTAAGTTTATGCTTTATACCTCAAAAGCCCAATACTTTTGTCCCATCCTTCATACAAACTCCCTTATATCAGGAATAACAGATACAATATATTTCACTTATTCAAGGCCCAAAGAAGCCCAAAATAATTATATATACTAAACAAAAACACCCCTCAGTTGTCAAAAAATAAATAAGAAGTCATTCATGAAATTTCAAAACCACCCAATCAAAACCCATCCTGAATTACCGATTACATTGAGAAACAGAAATTTCAGACCCTAATTAGACAAAGGAGGAGGAGGAGGAGGAGGAGGGAGGAGGGGAGGGAGGGAGGAGGGGGAAGGGTTTTAAAGAAACGAACCCTAATCAAACTGCTTATAAGAGACTCATAATACTCCATTTTGATTTCCCAGAAATGTTCAAGAAATATACAGTCAATCAACCAAATTAGAGAAACATATCAAACAGAAAAAGAAATCAAAAAAGGGGGCACCAATGATTTTTTGAGAAACTACCAATTTCATAAAACAAATGAGAGTGCCTAAGAAAACGCCTAATCCGCCTACGAAAATGCCTAGGCGGCCTAGGTGCTAGGCACCCCTCCACCGCCTAGGTTCACCTAACGATTTTTAGAATTTGTGTTTTTATTTCTTATTTTACCTTCTGGGTTTCTTTTTAGATTATGTACAGACCTCTAAGAGATTTGAAAGGAATTCCTGGTGCCAAATATCTAGTTGTATGCTTGACTGGATACCAACGCCAAGATCGAGAAGACATTATGGTTTGAAGCTACCCATTATGTTCTTAATTTTATTATAATCAAACATTGTAAATCATCTCTGACCTTTAAAAGTTATGATCCTGTGGCATCTTACCTTTCCGTTTTCTATCCAGATAATGGTTAGTTTGATGGGAACAAACTTTTCAAAGCCGTTGGTAGCAAACAAAGTTACTCATCTTATATGCTACAAATTTGAAGGTATGCTATCATTTTATTGTTTGCCCAGATAGATTATTGGATAGTTACGGGTGATATGCATTTGTAATTTGGATGCAATTTATGTTTTTCATAATGTTACATATATACACACAAACACACGTAAATACAGAGAGAGAAAAAAAGCCAAGAAATCTATATTCAACTACCAAAATGGGGAAACATATGAAACAGAAAAAGGGAGAAATCAGAGCAGTAAACTAACTAATATCATTTACTGGTAAAAGTGAAAGAAGGAACTAACGTGAGCAAATCAGTAGCCACATGTCTTTACCCCATATCATGTGTATTTTGTCATTTTTTGTGTTATGGACAGGAGAGATTCATATAGAAAATGAAAAATAGGATATCTCTAGCCTAAAAAAATCTTGAATATAGGAACTCGAGAAGACCTTGCTTTGAATCATAGTGATTTATTTAATGAAGCATCGAAATTAATGACTTTAGAGGTCTGTTCAAAACATTACTATTCAACTTCCCACTATTTCTTTCTAATTTCTCACACCACTATTAAAGCTCTGGTAAAATTTATAATGAAAGGGAAAAAAAAGAAAGAAGAATTCAAGCACAAATGTCGGAATTAAGAAGACTCATGGCGCTGCAAATATCTACAAATGCCGGAATTAAGGAGAAATTTGCTATTAAATTAAAGAAGAAAAGGAGCAGAATATTAATTACCTCCTCTGCCTCCGCCATCACGGCCGCCGCTTCCACCATATCCTCCTACCCTGCCACCATAACCCCTTCCCCCACTACCCCTTCCACCGTATCCACTGTCAATTCTTCCATAGCCTCCACCGCTGGCACTATATCCTCCGCCTCCTCCACTTCCGCCATATCCACCACCATAACTACCTCCGCCTCCACCTCCACCTCCATAACCTCCGCCGCTTGGCGGTGGAGCAGATCCGTTGCCTTTGTGACCGCCAGGCATGATCTAGGGTTAACGATGAAGAGAAAAAGGATTGGAAAGACTCTAAAGTTACCTGGCTAGCTTAGTGATTGGTTTCTCCCTTCTTTCTAGCGAACTCTCTTTCTCTTCCTCACTGTGTATGCTACGGTTTTGGAAGCTAAATGATTTCAATCGATGGTTAGATTTATCCCAAAGTTTTGACGGTCCGGATCTTGTAATAGGCAAGTGGGAAATTAAGTATTTTCAAACACAGTTTTGTTTTGTATAGGTAGATCATAAGATGTTTCCTTTAAATCATAAGTACTCTTTTTCTTAGGTAACCTTTTGAGGGTATTATCATCTAACGTCTAGATTTAAGGTGCATCCCCTTGAGAAATACCTTCGATTGGGACCATAGATGCCTATTACATCTTTGAACAATTAAACCTTTTAATGGTTCACAAATGGTATTCAGGAAAAAGAAGTGAAGGCTGGAAGGGGTTGGCCATGCCAAGATAATGTTCCTTTGGTTTTCAATTTTATTCTTAGCTTTTTCTTCTCTCAAGTATTACAACTAGTTTTTACTTATCAGAAAAAATATTATAACTTTTTAGGAGTTATTATTATTTTATCTAGTTTGGCAGCGATGGCTATGATTTAAATCACCCCATCCACACCCTTCTCTCCGACAAACAAAGAGGAAAAGATAACTGTAATGCATTTTATCCCACCATTACTTTTATTGCAGGGGATCATTGATCTAGCATTTTCCAGACCTCGTTCTCCATGGACTCCATGCTTCTGCCTTCAAATACCTGTTACACACCAGCAAAGGTCATCCCCACCTATTTCAAATGGATGTCTGCCCCCACCTGCAAAACATGGCAAAGGAAAATGGACAACGGAAGCAATGCTCTTGGACATGGTCAAAGATGTTGAAATTGCAATATCATGCCGAAAGGGGCGAACTGGTACTGCAGCTGGTGATGTGGCTTTTCCTAGAGGTAAGGAAAATCTGGCATCAGTCTTGAAACGCTACAAGCGTCGATTAACCAGTAAGCCAGTAGGCACTCAAGAAAGCAGCGGACCAGGGTCGTCGCGCAAGGGTTCGTTGTTATCCCCTTTTGGCTCATAGCTTTTGTTTGGAAAGCGGCTCATTAGCTATATCAGACATACAAACTCTTTATGTCTGGCTGCCCGCTAGCTCCTCTAAATGTCTTGTGTGTATTCATTCGATCATTGCATGCATGCAAGAGTCAATTTCAATGTACCTGATCATGTGTAGGAAGGACTCAGCAGACAGACAGAGATTTAAAGGAATTGGGTAGAAGAAAGGTGATCGCAGCCTTGGTCAGCATCCTCTAGGTACAAGGTGAACTTGGTTGAGGAGCAAGGGAAACGGTAGTGTAGAGTAGTAGTAGGACTTGTACACTATTCTTTTTTTGGTAGATCACAATGTACGTCAGCCAAAAGGATGAGGAGTTAAAATGTTGTTGTATGTTTTATGTTGTAGAAAAGAAAAACTAAACCAAAAAATAAAAATAAAAATGGAATAGTGTATTACTATTTTCAGATTTACTAGTTGATGTTTGTTGATCGAGGTTTGGCATTTACAATTAATTTTATATAACAATATGTACATACATATTTTTATAATTATACTATCTTATTATTGACTTTTGAAAGTTAATTTGAAATATTTTCAAACTAAAAATATGAGTTATATAGTTTATAATATTTATCATATCATTTCATTTTCATTGTATTAATTAAAATTTAAAGAATTTATGTCAATACAGAAAATTTGCGTGCCAAAAAATTTATGTTAACAAATAATCGGATATAAAAAAAGGCTGTTGACATTATGGAGTAAAAATATTATTGTCAAAATAATAAGTGTCGTTAAAATTTTTAAATATTGTTATATAATAATTATAAAAGTGTTGTTAAGTATGTAACATTAATACATCTTTTATCCTTCTTATATACCCTCTAAATATAAATACAACAAAAATTAGTGCAAGGATAATAGTAATCTAAAGTTTTTTAACTTTTACTTTATAAACTCATAAACAATGACTTTCAAGTTTTATATTCTTTTATTTCATGTCTTAATTTTTTGAAAATTATCATTTTATTTTTTGTCATTTGAAGAAGTCAATTTGAGACATTTTAAATTCAAAATTAATTGACGTGATTCAAATAAATTTTAAAAATAATAAATCTTTTAAATAATTATCCTTTATAAATTCATAATTTTTAATTTTGTTCACTAAATTAAGTAAATTCATGCACATTTTAAAATACTTAAAAATGATTTTAAAAATTGAAGATTACTCTTATATTTTAGAGAGCTAAAAAAAGAAAAGACTTCCACAGTAAGTTTCAAAATGTGGTAGGCGGCACCAATTAAGAAAAAACAAAATGTGTGATCCACAGAATTGATAACCAAACATTCTGATATTTCCAACTTGTTGACAATTACAGTACTATTTAGTTGGGTATATATGCATGTCTCTTTTCTTTTTTTCATGCAATTTGTTGTATTTATATATATATATATATATATATATATATATATATATATATATATAGGAAAACTTAATATAATCGCTAAAGCATATTGTAAATAGCGTAATTTTATCAAGAAGCAGCGTAGTTTTGATAATACTACGCCATCGCTGCCTTTTCAAAACTACGCCGCTTTATAAAATTACGCTTTTAAAAATATCTTATTAAGCTTATTTAATGATTACGCTCGTTTTCCGTATATATATATATATATATATATATATATATATATATATATGAATGGTGGTCGTTCTATTCCCGCATGATATATATCAGTCATCCTGTTTGTTCATCTGCTACCAAACACGTCTCTCACATTTGGCTTAAAATTTGGTTTGGTACTTCAAATAAATGTTTTGAGGGCCTCAAACTGTAGCCCTTAAATATTATTATTATTATAGGCAAGACATTTATATATATATAATGACAAATTAATTCATTTGGTTCTTCCTAATTTTTCCAACCGTAACCCTAATTTTGTTTTTTTTTTTTTTTTTTTTGCCAAACTTTATTAAGCATTTACTCTTAAATGTACTTTTAGTGCCAAACAAACGTCTTGTCTAATTCGAAAATCAAACTTGGCTATTATCTCCTTCAACTTGTAAACACTCGCAACATTCTTTTATGTGAGACTTTATGTTTTTCACGAGAACATTAAAATTTTATTTTTATTTTTATGAGGCTAGCTAGTTTAGAAAGTGATTTATTTAATTTTTGATCCAGCGAATCAGAGGCGGAACTAGGGGGGCGGGTGGGGGCATCGACCCCAGAGAGAGAGAGTGCAGTGGAACTAGAGGAGGAGGAGGAGGAGGAGGAGGAGGAGGAGGAGGGCAGGGCACCATGATAAATGTGGGGTCAATTGACCCCACTCAATTTTTGAAATAACTTTAAAAAAAAAAAATTTATCCTACTCAATTTTTGACCTTTATTCAATTTTTGACCCTACTCAATTTTATTTTTTTTAATTAGAGATACCCAAGCAGCCAAGACTCGGTCCTAAATTTCATACATCAATATTTGTTCAACACTTCAGACACAAAAATAGAGAGAAAAGGGGCAAAGTCAAATCGCAAAAGGCAAAAGTCAAACCGTGAACCATCAAAGCCTTTAGCAGTGGTGGAGAGTGAATCTTGGTGATTGACCATGAGTGTGGAGGCCTGAGTGCGACTCTATTCTACTATGACTCTATTGCAGCCTTGTGTCTTTGCAG
Source organism: Panax quinquefolius (assembly GCA_020205615.1). Classification (NCBI taxonomy): domain Eukaryota; kingdom Viridiplantae; phylum Streptophyta; class Magnoliopsida; order Apiales; family Araliaceae; genus Panax; species Panax quinquefolius. The sequence continues at coordinate 142,726,404 of CM035167.1, forward strand.
GTAACAGAAATTACTCTCTCTTCAATTTCTCCAACCTCAGTTTTGTTTTTAAAAATTAATTGTGATTTTCCCTTTTTGTTAGTATTATTAAATTGGATATTTAGATGCATTTATTTAACCCGAAAGTATAAAGTATTAAAAAAATGATTTATGTCAGGCGCTTGCTTTTTGAACCCCAATCAAATTTTTATAACTTACTAATAATTTTGATTGCATTCTTTATAACTTCCTGGGCACACAATTTGAGAGAACTAGTAATAATAAGGATAATTAGTAGTTTGATAAGAATAGACAGTTGGTTTGGTTAAATAATTGTTGCTATTTGACTGGAACTCGTATATGAATGATGGGTAAAGTATATTAAGTATAATTTTATATTACTGCCCATTGAATGTGAAAATTAAAAAAATCAATTTTTAAGAATAAGGAAACTAGTTAGTTGTTAAATACTTGAATATATTTGAAGTTGATTTATATATTGGTTATGCATATTTATAGCTGATCAATGAATTGTTATGGCTGGAACAAGATTAGAGGAGATAAGTTGGTTGTGCGGAGGCATAAGAGAGACTAAATGGGTTTGAAATTCAAACAAATAGCCATGAAATTGGTAGCTTAGAACAGTGCGCACAAGTTGTTCGATAAAAGTCCCAAGTGGACTGTTTTGGCTAAAAGTTCCAAGTGAACTCCGCTCCCTCCCCACTGCAACCTGCACACGCTTTCGCTCCCGACCTCTCAGATTAACCGCCTCAAATTTTGACCCCCTCAAATTTAGTTACTGGTTCCGCCATGCGCAATGAACCAAGTAGAATGAAACAAAAACAAATCATTATAACGATAATTTTTTTCTGTTGCTATAGAAATATATATTTTAAATATATATAATTACAGGGCACAGCTGGCAGGTATTAATTAGTACATTTTAAGCTAAAAATTAATTAATTAATTTTTATAAAGTTTACATAAGTGGGGTGGGGGGACGGAAGTGAGCAATATAACTGGACTGGGTTGCATGGGTTAATTTGTTCTGATCATATAACAAAATCTCTCACATGGCAAGCAATGGCAATGGCAAGTGGCCAGAAATGAATAGATGAGAAGGTGGCGCGAAGTTCTTGTTTCTTAAGAATTAAAAATGAGTAATTCTATGATGATTCGGCTTTTTTTTTACTCCCAAAATACTAAATCCAAAACTCAAAACACTAAACCTTAAATTTTATTTTTTACATGTATTCAAATTATAAATATATACCGTTTGTGCAACACTATTTTTTATAGGATCTAAATTACACTTAAATCACTGAATTTTATAAAAATTTGAGTTAAAATAAATATTATAAACTTTTTGTGAGTAAAAAAAAAATTGGATCGGTCACTAGATCCCGGTCCCCCTAGAATTTTTGATTAAAAATACATATATTATCTCTATTGTTTAATATAAGAACCAACGACCGAAATTATAATTGAAAAATATACGTCCACTACTATTAGTAGCGACTTTACGAGAGAACAATCTTATTTTAATGACATCCGCTACTATTAATAGCGGACGACACTCGACATCTGTTAATATTAGTTGCAGATGTAACCCGTCATCCGCTATTAATAGTAGCGGACGTGAATTTTTCAGTTCTACTTTCTGCGGTTAATTCTTGTGTTGGACGATAATAATGTTGTTTGTCAATTTTTAATTTATACTCTCTCCGTCCCAAATTAACTGCTCAGTTTTGACTTTTTAAAGTCAAATTGACTATTCTTAGAATTAATAATTAAGCATATATAAATATATTTCTAAAATTATAAAAATTAGGATTAGTAATAAATTGTATATACTTTCTTTTGGTTATAATCTCTTCACCTATATTTTAGCAAAAATAGTAAAAAGATTAGTTTTAAAAATGGTCAATTTGACTTTTAAAAGTTAAAATTGAGCAATTAATTTGGGACAGAGGAAGTAACAAATATTTATTATAAATTATTCCTCTCTTTAATTTTATATCAAGTCGGAATGTATAACACGACTTTTCACACAAAAAAAATAAAGCTATTTCGTACTATGCTTCGACCCGATTTTTAGATGATAAGATATTAAGATTCAACGCTAATTATTTTTAAGATGGATCAATCCCCCTTTTTATTAGCTCCCCGGCCCCTCCCCCTTATTTATTAGCTAATGGATGGAACTACGGAAGACAAAGGTTGAATTTTATTTTTTTAACAAAAACTGCAAACGACAAAGCTACCGACTCCATCTTTGACTATATATATATATATAAAAGAGAGAATGATCCATAGTATGGTATGGGAAGACGTCGCCCGCTAGTAATACTAGCGGACGTTGTTAGTGAAAATTTAAGACCCTTATGCCCCCAATTACTCAATTAGCCATACCAAATCAGATGCATTGGGGAGACTTTTGAACAAAGGTAATACGCTTACACTTACTCTGCGATTTGGGCGAACAAAGGGTAGCGATTTGGGCGACCATTTGATCTGGGCGAACTGCTAGAACCTAAAACCAAAATACAGCAAATCGGTTGTCGAAATTAATCGGTAAGTTTGTTATTTAACCTCCAAAATCTGAAGGTGATGCGATTCTCCATTAATTCTCGGTCGTCTCCTCCCTCCGCCATCTACCCAAAACTTACGTTTTTGGTGCCAATATTATTTTTCTTCAAAATCTATCCGGACAAGATGAAAGACGCAGATGTATCGAAACAGATACAACAGATGGTCAGATTCATTCGGCAGGAAGCGGAAGAGAAAGCTAATGAGATCTCCGTCTCTGCCGAAGAGGTTCTTTTTTTCCTTTCTTTGGTCCTCTTTTGTGCATCTCTTTCAGAAAATTCTTTTAATGCATCTATGTACATTTGTGTTCTGTCTGTACATTCTATTCATTAATTGTTGTTGCAATACGTCTGCTTGTGATTAGTTACAAAGTAAAAAAAAACTTTGTTACAAAAGGAGCCTGTTTGCAAACTTTGGTTTTGTAGCCGATGCTACACAATGCAAGGCGCGGGGCTAGAAAAGGCGAGACGAGATGCCAACAAATTCAACTCAAGGCGATGAGAGGCAAGCTCGCGCGGCGGTTTTCAATGGCTTGGTGTGCCTCGGAGACCTCTATGTCTCCCACGGTTTGCTCAACATGAACTGGGTTAGCTCGAAGAAATGGTTCCGTGCCCGCTTTTTTCATGTTTGTCGACCTTTCATTAGCTGGCCGTGGTTGGCGTTGCCTGCAAACGTGCTCCTTTCGTAACAGAGTTTTTTTTTATTACAAACTTACCGATTAATTTCGACAATCGATTTGCTGTATTTTGCTTTTAGGTTCTAGCAGTTCGCCCAAATCAAACTGTCGCTCAAATCGCTACCCCTTTGTTCGCCCAAATCGCAGAGTAAGCGTAAGCGTATTACCTTTGTTCAGAAGTCTCCCCAATGCATTTGATTTGGTATGGCTAATTGAGTAATTGGGGGTATTACCTTTGTTCAGAAGTCTCCCCAATGCATTTGATTTGGTATGGCTAATTGAGTAATTGGGGGCATAAGGTCTTAACTAGCGGACGACGTCTTCCCATACCAAATCATTTAGCCATTCATTTGTTAAATCTACGGTATAGATGCTATATGTTACTTTTTGATCCATAACAAATAGATGTTATGGATCATTCCATATATATATATATATATATATATATATATATATATATATTTTGATCTTTTCTTCTTCGAATAAGTTAGCCAGCTTTAATTTAGACTTATCTAGCTACTCCAAAGTGTAAAATTGATAACACTAATTAAGGTCTTGAAATAATAATTTTCGAATTATAAATCCTAGTTTCATCCTCGATTAATAATATTATATTTTTCATCTTACCGCAAAACAAAATAGTCTTGATGAACTATCATCTAAATACTTTTTATTTTAAAAACAGTCTAATCACACGTGATATTAAATTTATAATTATATTATACATCATGTTGGTATATATTCTTATGCCCATAGTCCAAAGTTTATTTTTTTCCTCAATAATTATTCTTAATTAATTCGAAGAAGATAATAAAAAAAAAATCAGCATTGCTACCGTGCTACGTATGGTCCAGTCCTAGGGGTGGTTGTGAAAACTCTTCAATCCTACCAAATGGTAGTAGCTAGGTAGGGTTTTAGGTAGATTACATTACAACCCAATTATACTTGGGAACTAGCTAATTAATTGATACTCCAAACAGTTGGTGGACTCCAATTAAAAAGGACAGATTGTACCAAACTTGTTGAATTTTAGTGTAATGGTGATACAAGACAACGTTTAACCAATTTTTCCTTCAATTATTCAGTTGTACGTATTAATTTTTTTTAAATTTAGATCGGACTCGAATTAAAAAAAAGCACCGTGTAGACGCTAAATCATTTAATATATTTTTGAGACCCAACCCTAGTAGTATCATCCATTATAGATTTAATTGTATAAAATTTCATAATGCACCACTCACAATAGAATAGAATAGAATAGAATGAAGACATATAAATTGTACTTTTTATTATAATAATAAATATGACCAATTGATCCAAATAGGGCAAACACATAGCAGGCAAAATGATATCTATATTATCTACTTTTCCGCGCGCGAGTGATAAAAGTTGTGGTATTAGAAAATGGGTAATATGGGCATAGGATTCTTTTTCCTCACAATTATTTGTACATACATTTAAATTATAAATTAAGCATAAAAACTTGATGACTATAAAGTTATCTAATTAATTATAATTAAGGATTTATGTCCGACCCAGAATCAATAAAAATAATTCACTTATTCGTGAAATTACTAATGCGAGAGGTGATGTGGGTATTCCCGTGACAAACCCAATAAAATACAACTGGAAGGACAATCAAATTTGTTTTCTTTATTATTTTCCTTCAAAAAAATAATAATTTTATTTTCTCTCTTTCTTTATTTTTTAAAGGAAATGACACTCAAATTTCTCAAATGTAAGCAATATTATTTTTTAACATACAATCCACTAATTATACTCTGAGAAGTTAGGATTTTTTTTGTCAAGAAATAATAAATTGAGAAATGATGATCCATATATAGAACCATATATGCATGAGCTCTATAATTATTTTCATTTCCAGTTTATAATCAGAAGTAACAAACCTTTTCTTTCTTATTTTAAAAAGTTAAGTTAGACATCCTCCTCCAAATTAATTATAAAATCATTATTCATTTTAAGAGTTAATCTATAATATTTTCAAACTCAATTGAGATGATTCTTTACATATTATGAAATAATAAATCTTACAACTTTTAATATAATTTACAACATCTATCAAAATTAAAGAAATTATGAATTAAAAATATCTTAAGTTTACTTTAAAAGTTAATAAAATAATCTTATATTTTGAAAGGGCCAGGGAGTAATAAAAATAATCTTAAGTCCTTGCTATATATTGCGATACATTTATGTGTCGATTACAATTACAAAATTTATCAATACACGAAATATAAATAGAGCACCAGTTATTACAAATCTCTTCAAAAATATTACCACTAATACTTTAACGGATAATTAAAAAGTCAACGTAAAATATTTGTAATATATATAATTTTCCACATAACATTCGTAATATATATAATTTTCCACATAACATTATCAAATATATGTTCCAATTAAGTAAAGTACAATTATATAATTTATAATTTAAGCTGAAAATATCATCACCCTAAACATATACTACAAGTTGTGAAATATAATCACGTCAATTGATGTAAACCTGTCATCAGATTACCTAGTTTAGCTGATTGTTTCCCTCCATTCTCCAACAACCCCCGCTCCTTTCATTCTCCTAAAGAGGCTATATGTGTACCAACTCCAATATCACATATCATCAAAAGTAAAAGTTAAAAGTAATACTCCTTCTGTACAAATTAGAGATATATTTTTATAAAATTAAGAATAATAATTATATTATCAGAATAATAAGAATCGTTAAAGTTAAAATATTATTAAAATAAATATAAAAATGTTGTTAAATACATATTTCTTCTAACAATATAAATATTGATATTTATTATCGACATTTTTTTAAAATATCAATTTTAATTTAAGAAATGCTTTTACAGTAATATAAGAATAATAGTTTATCTCTAATTTTTGGAACCGACCGGATAGAAAAAGGTAACAAAACTTTTGTGATTGGAACGGTCAAAAACTTGCATCTTAATGTGCTACTTTGCCACTAATTAATCTTCTTAATTCATATGAGAGTCAAAAAGAGAGAGAAGATAGAAAGAAAGAGAGGAAGCACAAAGGAGCGTGTGGAGACAAGAGACAAAGGGAAAAGCCTATAAGTGGAGTACTCTCACCCCCTCTATTTTCTTTGTTCATGATCTTTGATCATATATATATATATATATATATATTCAGTTGAACAAGCTATAGAGCTTGACATCTTGAATTAGTGCCTCCAAATTAAACCTCACCACATCCTCATCATCCAAGAAAAGCCATATATATATATATATAGAGAGAGAGAGATCATATATATATCTGTATAATTACAAGTTTTTCCAAACCCTAGAGTACTTAATTATATATATTATCCTACATATCTCCAATGCTTCTACGAAGATCCCTTTCCAACACAAAAAAGTTCTTTCAAAGAACCATACAAAGTGTTAAGTCTTTGTTCTCTAGAAGTAGTTACCAAAGGCTTCCGAAAACCCCTCCTTTGAAACCCTTCTGTTGCCTTGGCCGCGGCGGCCTCAACAGAAATTCCAGCCAATCTTATTATAGAGATTTGGACCAATATTTCTATTCCGACTTTACCAACCGGTGGGATGGCGACGAATCAGAGGCCGCCGTCAAGAAGAGAAGCGAGGACGTATGTAATGAAGATCATATAGTGGGGGAAAGAAAAATTGAGGAAAAGAAGAGATTAATAGTATATGATGTAGGAAAAGAAAAAGAATTAATAGGGATATCATCATCATCATCATCATCATCATCATCATCAAACATATGGTTGGAAAGGAGAGGGTTAGTGGAGAAAAAGCTAAAGGAATTGGAAATGATGGATTTGAGTAATGTGGAAAATGTGTTGGATATTGAAGAAGTTCTTCATTACTATTCTCGTCTTACTTGTCCCGTTTACATTGACATTTTTGACAGGTTTTTCATCCACATGTACTCCGACCTCTTCAATTTGCAGGCAGCTGCAGCTCATGGCCGGAACTGGAAGACTACTACTTCAAGGCCGAGGCTTCTATATCGCTCAACTTAATTTTAAATTTTATTATATTATTCATGCTTTAATCGATTTTGAGGAAAGAAATTAAGAAGAATAGTACGTAAAAGTATTTGGAAATAACAATTAATTAGATTTTGGATTTTTTTTCTTTCAATATTTGAATTCTCGTTAATTACTTTTGTGGATGCAGTTTGGTTTGATGATTTCGTAGTTGTTAATTGTAATTTTATTCCTTCACAAATGAGTTGTCGATCTGCATGATAGACAGTTGCTTGAGTGTGCTTCGTCTGTTCAACTTCAATTTATGTATTTATCATTATTGCCTTTCATTGAGTATATTTTGTATGTATGTACTATGTACTATAACTTAATTATTATTATATTATTAGACTAAGATAGTGTTTAATAAAATTGTATAATAAAAACTTATTAAAATAGAGGCTCTCTCTATATATATTATAGCGACTTTTTTCAAATAGAAATTTGTTATAAATAGTTATAATATGGATGTCCAATTCATTTTCTATAACTTACATAACCTACATACGTTGATGGTTTATTCATTCTCCCTATTTAAGTCATTATCTTGTGTAGCCTATAAATTGAAATCACTATCCATGTATATGGTTTGGACTTGAAGAATAATAGAAAATCTCACTTCTTATATAATCTTCTTATGCTCTCTCTAAAATTATAATACGTTATCAAATGACGATTGCTTTCTCAATTTCATTTTGAAGATATTTGTTTTGAAGGAGAAGGTATATATATATATATATATATATATATATATATATATATATATATATATATCATCATCATCATTTTGTGCACGTAATTATAGCGTAGCCTTTTACTTATCATCATTTTGTCCATTCTTGATCGGTTTACATCTATACTATATAAATAAGCGGTAGCCTTTTAAATATTACTAGTATACTTGATATTATCTCCACACAATTTGAGCTTATTTGTGCATCAACACAAAGACCTTCATCTTCGCATGTCTTTTCCTTAGTATACATGTACATCACTATATATATAAGCAACATAACGCATCGCATATACATACATATATATAATTGTTCTTTGAATTTGAGTAACTTAAGTATAAAATTAAAATAATTGAACTTTAATAACATTTCCTGGATAATACATAGTATCATTCAAATCTTGACTAACAAAAATCATTTTATACATGGGAGAATCCATATATCGATTCACAGATCCATGCATCGATTGCAGATATGTTTTTATAATTATGGAGATAAAATTTTGACAGTGTATTCCTATCTACACTGTTTTGACCCGATAACAATATAAACTTTAGTTTTGTTAATAAATTATATATATATATATATATATATATATATATAGGTTGTCCATGTATATAGATTATCACATGCAAATTGATTTCAAATGCATGTCTACCATATCCCCATCCCCATGCATGTTCACGTTAGTAAGCCCCAGATGCTTCCATTAAATAAAAATATATAGTATGCTTATATAATTTTTATAACATGCATATGTGGATAGTTATAATAAATTAAATTTCTAATAATTTTGATATTTTTGTATGAAGTTACAATGACAAATCTTGCTAAACTTCGAATTTGTGGCTCTTGACATTCTTTGGAAAGAATTATTTATCATGGGTGTTAGATCTTTGAAATTCATCTAGATGCAAAAGGTCTTGGTGATACTATCAAAGAAGGAAACAAAACATCTAGTCAAGATAAGGCCAAAGCGATGATATTTCTTCGTCATCACCTCCATGAGGACTTAAAATTGAATATTTGATCATTAAAGATCCACTTATCCTTTGGAACAATCTAAAGGAAAGATACGACCACCGTAAAATCGTAATACTTCCTAAAGCTCGTTATGATTGGATGCATCTAAGATTACAAGATTTTAAATCATGGCGATTATAACTTCAACTATGTTTAGAATCGGTTCTAAATTACAATTATGTGGAGAAAAGATCACCGATGCGGATATGTTAGAAAAAAATTCTCTCACCTTTCACGCATCTAATATGCTCCTAGCAGCAACAATATCATGAAAAGGGCTTTAAGAAATACTCGAATCGATTTCATGCCTCCTTGTGGTACGAAAGCAAAACAATGAACTATTGATGAAAATCACGAGGCCCGTCCAATGGATTTGCTCCATTCCCTGCAGAATCTTGCCGTAACATATAATGGAAAAAGCAGAGGTCACGCCAAAGTATGTGGACGTGGTTATGGACGTGGGCGTGACGTGGGCGTGGTCGAAATAATCATCGTGGTGGTCATTTCTCAAACACATATACCCACCGAAGCGGGAATATAAGGATGGAAAACGAAAAAAGGTGATAAAGATAAAAATACCATGGAGAATTTGTGTTATTGTTGTGGAGGTAAAGGCCATTGGTCTCGTACCTGTCGTACACCAAAACATCTTGTTGAGCTCTATCAACAATCATTAAAAGATAAAGAGAAGAAGATAGAGACAAATTTTGCTAGTGAGGATGGAAAAGATGAAACAAATCTTGATTACGGAAATGATGATTTTAATTATGGTTGTGTGGATACTACTCATCTAGATGTTAATGATTTTCTCAAATCTGAAAAAAATTGACTTCTTGTTTGGTGATGAGAGTGTCCAAATATAAAATTTTAAATGATGCTTTGATGTTATTGGACTTTATTTTAAGCATTAATAAAATTCTAATTATTATGTTTTTATCATGTTTAATCTGCTTCCTTATGATTAGTTATATATATGGATATTTTATTAATCTAATTATGTATTTCTTATTTTCATTGAATAACATAGATACTCTTTTGATTCGATTTGCAATGAATGGCGTAGATATATGTCTCGGCAGACAACAGCCACTCACGCACAATTATATTACGTAATAAGAAATATTTTTCTTCTTTCATAATGCAAAAGGCCAATGTTAATACGATATCGGGTAGTGCAAAATTGATAGAAGGCTCTAAGAGCTAACATTTTCTTGCTCGAGGAAAAAAATTTGAAATTGATGAAGCATTATACTCTCCCAGTCTCAAAGAAATTTATTGAGTTTTAAGGATATCCGTAGAAATGGGTATCATATTGAGACAACATGTGAAGGAAAAATTGAGTATCTTCACATTATGAGTATAATCTCGGGTAATAAAAGTGTATTAGAAAAATTACCAGCTTTTTCCTCTGGTTTGTACTACACGAGAATTAGAACAATTGAAACAAATATGGTTGTTAATAAAAAGCTAACGAATCACAATAACTTTGTTATTTGGCATGAACGGTTAGGACATCCTGGATCGATAATGATGCGAAGAATAATTGAGAATTCATGTGGACATCCATTGGAGAACCAAAGCAGATTCTTCAATCGAATGATTTCTCATGTCTTTGCTTGTTTTCAAGGCAAGTTAATTGTTAAAGCCATCACTTAAGATAGGACCTAATCCCTTACTTTTCTGAAACGAATACAAGGTGATATATGTGGACCAATTCATCCACCATGTGGGACCTTTTAGATATTTTATAGTTTTAATTGATGCATCAACAAGGTGGTCACATGTATCTCTATTATCAACTCGCAACTCAAGGCGTTTGCGAGGTTACTTACTCAATTAATCGATTACAAGCACATTTTCCGGATTATCCCATCAAGAAAATTCAGATTGACAATCTTTGGTGAATTTACTTCCCAAACTTTCAATGATTATTGTATGTCTATTGGGATAAGTGTTGAACATCCAGTGACATGTTCACACACAAAATGGCCTTGCAGAATCATTGATTAAGCGTCTTCAATTGATTGCAAGACCATTCTTGATGAGATCAAAACTTCCAATTTTTGCTTGGGGTCATGCTATTTTATATCTTGCAACACTAATTCGCATCGACCAACAAGTTATCATAAAGTACTCCCTTTACAATTGGTTTTGGCCAGAACCAAATATTTCTCATCTAAAAATTTTTGGTTGTCTTTGTATATGTTCCAATTCCTCCACCACAACGTACTAAGATGGGACCTCAAAGGAGGTTAGGAATATATGTTGGATATTGTAAGACCCCAACTTTTATAAATAAAGATGAATTTTTCTATAAATATTATTTTTGAATATTATGGAATAAATTTGATATAATGTTATAGTTGTGGGTAATATTTATAAATTTTGCAAAAGTATGCAAGTTGTTATAAAATATTAGTTTGGTGGGGAATATTCTTTTTGTTAGGGAATATTCGTACAATGGCTCAATCATTGGTGGACCCCATAATGTAATTATTTGTCGGATTGAGAAAACGACAAAAATATTTTATAAAAATGACGGCGGAGGTGTTACCGTTAAAACTGTTGAACTACCCGGTGGTAAAAGTAAATAATAATGTCTGGCGTAGTTGCATAGTAGCACTTGCAGTATTGATTATTGATGCTTTACGTGAGAAGTCACTCAAATATGCTTTCAATTATTACTACAATAATTAACGATCATATCTATTATATTATTGATTCAATTATTGTCACAGTATCATCTGTATAATATGTTATAGTATAAAATCAATAATTGAGACGACAAGTTATAAATGATTAATAATTGTTGAAAGATTAAATATGTGTTGATGAAAAATAAAATGATTTGTGGTAAGTTTGATTATTTTATGGGGGCTCATATGTCATCATCTAAGAGTCTCTTCAATCGATAGTAATTACCTTCGTCAATAGTAATTACCCTTGTCAATAGTATTTACCTTCGTTAATAGTAATTACCTTTACCAGACGTCGAACCACTTGTCGCTTTCACATTACAAAGGCCGAACCACTTGTCGCTTCACATTACAAAGGTCCAAACCAACAATGTCGAGCCACTTGCCTTTTCACACAAGCGGTGCTAAGCTAGAAATCTTCTATAAATAGAGGCCTAGGGCTTCATTATTTTTCACGAATTCATTCAAGCTATAGAGAGAGAAAGTATAGAGAGATAAGAGAAAAAGAAGAAGAGTATTTTGTTACTACTACTCGCTGCAGATTTCAATCTCCTACCAAAAGTAAGGGGTGTTATTCTTTCTTATTCATGAAGAGAACATTGTTATTCCATTGCTTATTATTCTGTTGGAATAACTTTGTATATATGGTTTACCCTATACTTGGTGACATTCTTCTATTATTCTCGTTGGAACATCCTGTGCATGTGTTTTACACCGACCGGTTCCGTCTTTATTATTATTCATTGGAACATCTTATGCATGTGTTTTATACCTGGGACTGGTTAAAATCTTTATTATTCTGTTGAACATCACATGCATGTGTTTTACACCCACCGAGTTCCGCTCTTTATTATTCTGTTGGAATATCCTATCTCGTGTGTTTTACACCGGATCTCGTTCCATCTTTATTATTCTGTTGGAACATCCTGCTTGCGTGAATTTCACACGACTGGTTCCGTTCTTTTATTATTCTGTTGGAATAACTCCGTCTGCGCATGCGGTCTATCGCATGCATGGTGATTTCTTTTGTTATTCCATTCTTTATTATACCCAGTTTGGTTAAAACTTTGACTTCTATACTCCATGAAATTAGTGGAATATCCTTGATATTTAAGTTTCATCCAATATCTTTTCATGAAAATATTCTTCCGATCATTCTTGAATTTTACTCTACAAAACAAAGATCATGTTGATAATTTGGGCGTTAATAATTCTGGATAAAATAATTCTTGAACTTGTTTTATTGAATTCTTATATCATTGTCATCATCCTCATGTTTATATTTTTTTAAAGTCATCTATGGCCTGTAGTGCATAGATGGACTTGGTATGATTATGACCAGAGACTATTCGGTATAATTATGACCGTAATGTTACAAATGATGTGGTAAAAATCCTTAGTGGCCGTAGTGCATTGATGGACAGTTGTTGGCATGATCATGACCATTAATGAATACACAAATATTCTTGGCCGTAGTGCATGAATAATTGTGGTCGTGATACTAAAGAATATCCTTGGCCGTAGTAGTGTGGTGATTCGATGATGTGGAATATTTATTAAAGTCGAGTCTCAAATATATAACGATGATGAAAAACCTTTTAAAACCTAAAAGATAGTAGACTTTATTTTCTACTTGACTCTTTTAATGGATTACGATATTCCACGCAGCTTAAGCCGTTGTCTATTGTATTTTATCAGTTTAACATTGTTGAAGACTATTGATAATTTATTCTGCATTATCTTAGTCATAATATTTCTTACTGGGCTAGTTGAGCTCACCCTTTCTTTCACTGTTCTCTTGAAAAATGAGAATATAAATTTGGGACGAGTCGGGAAGCGAGTGATGGTCCTGAAGATAGCATTAGTAGTCCTCACTATTCTGTGAAATAGTGTGATAATAATTGTAATGAGGACTCCTTTTTGAGTTTGTATAATATCTAGTAGACGATATTTGTATTTAAACTCACAATTTATGTCGTATTGTACACGACAGTTATGTTAGTAAGTTGTATTTAAATTACATGCCATGTAAGTGGCGACCCAAGATGGGTGATGTATACCTAATTTTGGGGCGTCACGGTTGAGTATCGAGCTTAGGGATATGATCCTGGCTAAGATGTGAGAATAGTACTAGGAGGGGAGAGACGGAATACCTTCGCTAGTATATGACCTACCTAAGTTTATGTCTTTATTTTATTGGTTGGTCGAAGAAGATAGGGATAATTTGTTACATGTCAATTAACCTTTTGTTTTGTGGCGATGATCTCAAAATGACATCCGAGAATGTTGAGAATAGCAATGGAAGCGAAGCGATCGTTGATTCACCACATATCAATAATCGTGATAATGTGTATCAAGAAGGCGATAATCCTCATGCAAAACAACAACACCGACCAAATGATGAATGATCAAATGTTCGGAGGCTTTATGCAATTTATGCAACAACAAAGAGAGCGACTCCATCCCAAAACGTGGGTGGAAACACGGAAAACTCTCGGGCGGTCACCGCTAAACAATTCAAGGAGGCTGGGACCACCGGAGTTTAAGGAAAGCCAAAACCACTTCGGCGGAAGCATGGATAAAATAGATTACCAAGATATTTGATGTCTTGGGATGCTCGAGGAGCAAAAGGTTCCTTTCTTTGCTTTTATGTTGAAAGCGGAGAGGCGGATTCTTGGTGGGAATCGGTAAACGCGTACTCAACTTTCTTTGATCTTGAAGATATCTTGGGAGAAGTTCGAGAGGTTGCTTCAACGACAAATACTTTCCCGAAAGTATTCGCCATATGAAGGAGGTGGAATTTATCAAGTTGGAACAAAATAATATGGCCGTGTCGCAATACGAGGCAAAATTTGCGGAGTTATCACGGTTTAAATCCCCACTGGTGGATAATGAAGAGAGAATGGCGCGAATGTTTTTAAGAGGTTTGAAGTCGGAGATACGTCAACATCTTATTTCTCATAAACCGTGTTTGTATTCGGATGTTGTAAATAGGGCTCGATTAGTGGAACGCGCGAATGAGTCAACACAACTAAAAGAGAAGCGGTACAAAAATTATAATACCGGCGAGAGTAGTCGTCATCGAAGCGGTGACAACAAGCGTGGAGGAATCAACGGGCCGAGATATGGTAACCACTTCGGTGGTAATCGGGGCCAAAACAATAAGAATGGACATTTCAAGAAACGGAGATTCAACAATGGTGGAAAGACGTCAGCACCAACACCCATTGTTAAGGAAGGAGAAAGACCACCTATCATATGCTTCAAATGCGGAGGAGAGGGACACATCGATCAAATCAAAGCTGCGTCATGCCAAAGTCAAAGCATGTTATAATTGTGGAAGAGAGGTCACTTAGCTCGATTTTGTGCCATCAAGACAAAATTCAGCTAGGATGGAGGCACCAAAGGCCATCCCGAAAATTCAAAACCGTGTAGTCTGAGGGAGGCGTTTGTTGTGACCTCCCAAAGAGCAAGGAATCCGAATGAGGTCATCACGGGTAAGCTTATCATAAACTCTAATGAAGTCTATACTTTATTTGATACCGGTTCTACCCATTCTTTTATTTCTCCTACTTACGCTCATCGATTAAATTTGACTCCGGAGAAATTAGACTTTGACTTATCTGTGGAAACTCCGTTGGGAGAAACCTTCATTACATCCACTGTTTATAAGTCTTGTTTGGTTCAAATCGGTACCCTCACATTACACCGTCGATCTTATTTCATTAAAAATACTTGCATTTGACGTGATTCTGAGGGATTGATTGGTTAACTACTTATCATGCAAAATTGATTGTTTTCGTAAGGTTGTTAGCTTTTATATTCCTAATCAACCTATTATGCGAATTCAAACGACCAAACCATTAAAATCAATCACGGTCATCTCAAGCCATAAAGCTATTCGCTTATTGAAAAGCGGATGTCAAGCTTTCTTAGCTCATGTTACGATTTAAATAAAAATACGCCGGTTTTAAACGATATTCCTATTGTTAATAAATTTCCGACGTATTCCCCAAGAACTTCCCGGCCTACCCCCCAGAGCGTGAAATTGAATTTTGTATCGACGACCTTGAACGATACAAAACCTATTTCCAAAGCCGCATATCGAATAGCTCTATTGAACTTCGTGGAGTTAAAGACCCAACTGCAGGAATTGTTAGACATTGGCTTTATTCGTCCTAGTACTTCTCCTTGGGGTGCTCCTATTCTATTCGTGAAGAAGAAAGATGGGAGTATGCGACTTTGTATTGATTATCGGGAGTTGAATCATGTCACCATCAAAAATAGGTATCCATTGCCACGTATTGATGACCTGTTTGACCAGTTGCAAGGAGCCAAATTCTTTTCAAAGATTGATCTTCGTTACGGATATCACCAATTGAAGATTAGAACCACTGACATTCCAAAGACGGCTTTAAGAACTCGGTACGGGCATTATGAATTCCTAGTCATGTCCTTTGGATTGACTAATGCTCCTCTTTGCCTTCATGGATATGATGAACCGAGTATTCAAGGAATATTTAGATCACTTTGTGGTCGCCTTTATTGATGACATCCTTATTTATTCCAAAAGCCGTGAAGATCATGAAAGCAACACTTGAGGTCGACACTCCAAAAGCTTCGTGAATATAAGCTTTATGCCAAGTTGAAGAAATGTGAGTTCGGCTTGAAGAAGTAGCATTCCTTGGGCACGTGGTATCAAGTCATGGAATATCTGTTGACCCAAAGAAAGATTGAAGCTATTCAAAGTGGGGAACAACCTAAATCGATGATCAAGTCACATGTAGCTTTCTCGGTTTAAATTGGTTATTATCGGAGATTCGTGGAAGGATTTTCTTGAATCGCTACTCCATCGACTCGGTGACTCGGAAAGATACAAAGTTCGGTTGGAGCGAAGAATGTGAGAAGAGTTTTCAAGAACTCGAGAGAGACTTATTTCAAACTGCTACGACAATACCATCCGCTCGGAGGGATTTGTCATCTGAATGATGCTTCGGCAAAGGGTTGGGATGTGTTCTTATGCAACATGGAAAAGTTATAGCTTTATGCCTCATGACAACTCAAAGAATATGAGAGGAATTATCCTACTCATGATCTAGAGTTAGCGGTATGTTTAATCTTGCACTTAAAATTTGGAGGCATTACTTGTATGGGGAGAAAGTGGAGATCTTTACGGATCATAAAAGCCTCAAATATTTCTTCACTCAAAAGGAACTCAACATGCGACAACGACATTGGCTTGAACTGTTGAAAGATTATGATCATACCATCCAATACTATCCTGGAAAAGCGAGCGTGGTAGGCGACGCGTTGAGTAGAAAATCATATGCAAGTATGAGTGCGATATTGTCAACGAAAGGCCCATTTGTGTGACTTGCAAAGGATGGAGATAGAGTTAAAGACTCCGGAACGCATGTGATGATAAGCGAGTATCTGAGTAGAGAACCGACTTTAATCGATAAAGTTAAAGCCGCTCAAGCTACGGACACGGAGGTGATGCGTATGAGGAAAAAAGTGCAAGAAGGTGCTATCTTAGGAAGCAAGAATCGATGAAGAAGGAATACTTGAGCCAACTCCGGACTTTGTGTTCCTAACGACCACGATTTAAAGTATAATATCATGATGGAGGCGCATAACACACCATTTGCAATCCATCACAGGAGTACCAAATGTATCATGATATTCGCCATACATTTTTGGTGGAGCAATATGAAGAGAGAGATAGCGGCTTTGTTTATCTCACGATTGTCTAACTTGTCAACGAGTTAAAGCGGAGCATCAAGTACCAAAAGGTCCATTGCAACCACTTGAAATTCCGAATGTAAGTGGGAGCACATTACCATGGATTTTGTTACCTGGCCTTCCTAAGGTTTCTCAAGGCATTGATGCGATTTGGGTCATTGTTGATAGATTGACCAAGTCTGCTCATTTCTTCTGAAATCGAGAAACTTATACACTTGAACGTCTTGCTCAGATGTACATAAACGAGATTGTAAGATCGCATGGTATGCCTAAGGTATCTATAGTTTCGATCGAGACCCAAGATTCACTTCACGATTTTGGGTTAGTTTGCAAAAAGCTATGGGCACAGACTTACGATTTAGCTCGGCATATCATCCTCGCATCGGGACGGACGGACGGAGAGGACTATTCAAACTCTTGAAGATCTATTAAGACTCTGTGTTCTTGATTTCAAGGGAGTTGGGACAAGTTCTTACCATTGGTGGAGTTTTCCTACAACAACAGCTTATCAAGCAAGTATTGGCATGGCTCCATTCGAGCGTTGTATGGAAGAAAGTGTCGTTCTCCAAGATCTTTGGGATGAGGTGGGTGAAGCAACGTTGTTGGGATCGAGAGTTGGTACGTATGACTACGGAAAAGATTTAAACGATCCGACAACGATAAAAACCTCACAAAATTGACAAAAGAGTTATCTTGATCTTCATTGAAAGGACGTGGAATTCGATATAGGAGATCATGTGTTGTTAAGAGTTGCTCCATGGAAAGGAGTTACAAGATTTGGAAAAGAGAGGAAAACTTAACCCTCGATTCATCGGTCCATTTTAATCCTCGATCGAGTAGGAATCTGTGGCCTATAGACTCGCTTTCTGCCGCCAAATATGTCTCGTGTTCATAACGTTTTTCACATATCTATGTTACGTAAATATGTGAAAGACCCAACCATATTATCGAGTTAGAACCTACGAAATAGCGGAAGATTTGACGTATGAAGAGGTTCTGTTCAAATTTTGGATAAGAAGGAACATATTCTACGCTCCAAAGGTTATACCTCAAGTCAAAGTTTTGTGGAGGAACCACGATGTTGAGGAAATGACTTGGGAGTTAGAATCAAAATGAAATCAATGTATCCTTACCTCTTTAACATAACAGTGTATCGTACCCTAATTTCGAGGGGCAAAATTTCATAAGAAGGGAGGTTGTAAGACCCACTTTTTATAAATAAAGATGAATTTTTCTATAAATATTATTTTTGAATATTATGGAATAAATTTGATATAATGTTATAGTTATGGGTAATATTTATAAATTTTGCAAAGTATGCAAGTTGTTATAAAATATTCGTTTGGTCTGGGAATATTCTTTTTGTTAGGGAATATTAAATACATGGCTCAATCATTGGTGGACCCCATAATGTAATTATTATTTGGATTGAGAAAACGACAAAAAATATTTTATAAAAATGACTATGGAGGTGTTACCGTTAAAACTGTTGAACTACCGGTGGTAAAAGTAAATGAATATGTCTGAGCGTAGTTGCAAGTAGCACTCGGTATTGATTATTGATGCTTACGTGAGAAGTCACCACTATGCTCAATTATTACTACGATAATTGCTTTGCATCATATCAATTATATTATTGATTCAATTATTGTCACAATTATCATCTCAGATAATATGTTATAGTATAAAATCAATAATTGAGACGACAAGTTATAAATGATTAATAATTATTGAAAGATTAAATATATGTTGATGAAAAATAAAATGATTTGTGGTAAGTTTGATTATTTTATGGGGGGGCTCATATGTCATCATCTAAGAGTCTCTTCGTCAATAGTAATTACCTTCGTCAATAGTAATTACCCTTGTCAATAGTATTTACCTTCGTTAATAGTAATTACCTTTACCAGACGTCGAACCACTTGTCGTTTCACATTACAAAGCCCGAACCACTTGTCGTTTCACATTACTGCGCCAAACCATTAATAAGTCAAGCCACTTGCCTTTTCACACGGCGGGGTGCTTAAGCTAGAAATCTTCTATAAATAGAGGCCTAGGGCTTCATTATTTTTCACGAATTCATTCAAGCTATAGAGAGAAAGTATAGAGAATAAGAGAAAGAAGAAGAAGAGTATTTTGTTACTACAATCTTTGAAGTATTCAATCTCCTACCAAAAGTAAGGGGTGTTATTCTTTCTTATTCATGAAGAGAATCATTGTTATTCCATTGCTTATTATTACATTGGAATAACTTTGTATAAGTGGTTTACCCTATACTTGGTGACATTCTTCTATTATTACATTGGAACATCCACGTGCATGTGTTTTACACCGACTGGTTCCGTTTTTATTATTATTCTCATTGGAACATCCTCATCATGTGTTTTACACCGGACTGGTTCCGCTCTTTATTATTCTGTTGGAACATCCTGCTGCATGTGTTTTACACCGACTGGTTCCGCTCTTTATTATTCTCATTGGAATATCCTATCTCGTGTGTTTTACACCTTTCATATTCCATTCTGATCTGGTTCCATCTTTATTATTCTGTTGGAACATCCCGGCTTTGCATGAATTTCACGACACGTTCCGCTTCTTTATTATTACATTGGAATAACTCATGCATGCGATCTATCGCATGCATGGTGATTTCTTTTGTTATTCCATTCTTTATTATACCCAAATGGTTAAAACTTTGACTTCTATACTCCATGAAATTAGTGGAATATCCTTGATATTTGTGTTTCATCCAAATATCTTTTCATGAAAATATTCTTCCGATCATTCTTGAATTTTACTCTACAAAACAATGATTATGTTGATAATTTGGACGTTAATAATTCCTGGATAAAATAATTCTTGAACTTGTTTTATTGAATTCTTATATCATTGTCATCATCCTCATGTTTATATTTTTTAAAGTCATCTGTGGCCTGTAGTGCATAGATGGACTTGGTATGATTATGACCAGAGACTATTCGGTATAATCATGACCGTAATGTTACAAATGATGTGGTAAAAATCCTCAGTGGCCGTAGTGCATTGATGGACAGTTGTTGGCATGATCATGACCATTAATGAATACACAAATATTCTTGGCCCGTAGTGCATGAATAATTGTGGTCGTGATACTAAAGAATATCCTTGGCCGTAGTGCAAGGGTGATTCGATGATGTGGAATATTTATTAAAAGTTTAGTCTCAAATTATAACAAAGATGATGAAAAACCTTTTAAAACCTAAAAGATAGTAGACTTTATTTTCTACTTGACTCTTTTAATGGATTGTATATTCATTGCCAGATTAAACTGGTTTGTCTATTGTATTTTATCGGTTTAACATTGTTGAAGACTATTGATAATTTATTCTACGCATTATCTTAGTCATAATATTTCTTACTAGGTTAGTTGAGCTCACCCTTTCTTTCACTTGTTCTCTTGAAAATGAGAATATAGGCGGGACGAGTCGGGAAAGCAGTGATGGTCCTCAAGATAGCATTAGTAGTCCTCACTATTCGTGAAATAGTGTGATAATAATTGTAATGAGGACTCCTTTTTTGAGTTTGTATAATATCTAGTAGCGATTATTTGTATTTAAACTCACGATTTATGTAAGACCCCAATTTTATGAAATAAAGGTATTCAATTTTTCTTATAATTACTATTCAAGAAATGGTTAAATTGATAAAAGGTTAAAGTTAAGGGTGATATATGATTTTTTTTCAAAATACGCAAGTGGTTATAAAATATTCATTGTTGTTTGGGAATATTCGCTAGTGTGGAATATTCTTTCACGTTGAGAATATTAAATGCGATGGTGCGATCATTTATGGGCCCATAATGTAATAACTGTCGATGGATGGAAAAGCGAAAAATTTGAGTTTTTATAAATAACTTGACAGTAATCGTTACTGAATTAACACTTGTTGGAATACCCGTTGGTAAAGTAAAGTAATGTCTGGCGTTGTTGAGCAAAGAAGACACGGTATTGCATCAATTATTGATTCTTACGTGAGAAGGCACTACTCAATAATTGTTATAGTAATTCTTTATTCAATATTTTATTTTATTGATTCAATAATTGTTTGTGTTGATATTTTATATTATTGTTGTTCAATAATTATCAACGCACAATATTTCCCATATCGATCAATAATTCATATTATTTGAATAATATTATTAGATAGCATTATTGGCAATGTCTAGAAAGTTACATCAAGGAGAGGTTTGGTCACCTAATTGCGCTACCAAGATGGAGAAATTCTTATTGAAAGCCCCTTTCCTGTGAACGGCTGGTTGTCATAAATGTGATTACGTAATATTATTTGTGAATAATTAATTATTGATTCATATGATAAGAAAATATTTATTTGATGTGGATATAAATGATGGATTTATTTATGTGGTTATAAATGAAGGAATTAATGTTGAGGTATTTTTATTAGTATTTTGTCGATTGGGTATTAAAAGATAAAATCGATGTTCTTACAGCTTTATTGTGTGAGTTATAATATTTAATCCGACCGTTGGATCGTTGTAATTTTTGGATATGTTATACATATATAAGTTGAGTATATGTCCACAAATTTTGAACTGTTAAAAATGAGCGTATAATTTGTTATGAATTTTAAGAGGTGACTGATTCGGAAATTAGGTTATAAATGATTTTGGTGGAAAATTCTAGAATTGGTGGGCCCCACTTTTGGTTGGTGAGAAATGTGCTCAATTAAATTTTTAAATGTGGTGGGTGGGAATAGTAGCGAGTAAAGCCATCAAAGGTTGCGTCAGTCTTCTGCTAAAATTTTCCTATAAATAGAGGGCTAAGTTAGAATTGAAAATCACACCAGAAACCGAAGTTTTCTCTCTATTTCTCTCTCGATATTTTGAACGTATTCTTGTGAGTATTTTGAGTATACTTTGAGTATTGCTATACGGTGCAAGTTCGATTCGGTATTATTCAATCAAAATCTTTAACTCTTTTTGAGGTAAGGATAGTAAGGGATTTTAAGGGTTATTATGTTTTTGGTTTCGAAATTTTTCTGGACCTTCAAAAATTTTGGAAAAATTTTAAATGATAATTTGATGAGTTTTATATATTGTGTCCAAAAATGGTGATTTTTGGATGTATAGATTGAGAGTTATGAATTTTATGAGAAAAGATTATTTTAAAAGTAACCGCTTATAACTCCTTGTGATTAACTCCAAAATTGATGAAATTTTTATTGGGAGTAAATCTATATAATATCAGTATACCGTATTAATTTCAGAATTTTTGGACAAAAGTACAATTTATGATAAATATTTAAATATTCGGTGGTTTTGGCCATATGAAAAATAGTAAATGAATTTTTAAAATTTCGAGAAAAATATATGTTCAATATGAGACAATTTTATGCTAAATCCCAGAAAAGAAATATTTTTGGAACTGATTTGGTATTTTTCATGAAAATGTTCTAGTTATGAGTAAATGAATTAAATATGTTATGTGAAGTAAGAAAATTAGAAAATATGATTTTATGGTTTGAGAATCATATATGAGGTATATGCAGATTTTTGATGAGGATTTTGGTTATTGGTGATGAAATTTTATGAGTTTGGCATTTTATGATGATTAAATGCATTAATTAGTAAAGTGTAAACAATTTAATTAAATTATTTATAAGTTTAAGAAATGATTAAAATATTATTATAATATTAATAATATTAGATTATGAGATTTCTAAGTGATTTATAACATTTGGATTAAGGTGTTATAAATATGGATATGAATTTTATTATGAAACTTTATCTTTTAGGTATCGAGATACTTACTACGATATACGGTACTATATGCGAATCTAACAATGTACTATTCACAACAAATTGGTTTCTTCTCGACCAAATTATCGTTGATTTATGAATCTTACTCTTGAAATTAAAACCATGTTTTGATTATATTGTTTTATATAACATTCTTATAACCCTAATGATGATATTTCTCTTTGACTTGAGTGTAAAGATGGGTAGATTATTGGTATGATCGTGACCATAGGTTCTCTTTGGCCATGAAGCAAAAGTTGAATTGTTGGTAACGGTATGATCATGACCATTGAATTTACTGATTGAATATTTTTTAGCTTAAGTGCAAAAGGTGAATTGATCAACACGGTTATAATTATTGTTATATAACTTCCGAAATGATTATGTATTTATTTGAGATATGAATATCTTTGGCAGTAGTCAAGATGGCTTGTTGATGAATATCTTTAGCTTTGTAGTGCAAAGATGAATTATTGATGAATATCTTTGGCTTGTTGTGCAAAGATGACTGTTGTTGAATATCTTTGCTTTGTAGTGCAAAGATGAATTATTGATGAATATCTTTGGCTCAGTGTCTGCAAAGATGACTGTTGTTGAATATCTTTAGCTTTGTAGTGCAAAGATGAATTATTGATGAATATCTTTGGCTCGTAATGCAAAGATGACTCATTGTTGAATATCTTTAGCTTGTAGTGTAAAGATGAATCTGTTGATGAATATCTTTGGCTGTGGTGCAAAGATGAATTTATTAGTATGATTATGAGCAGGGCGTGATTTGGTATAACCATGATCTTTGATGTTTCAGGTAAAGACAGGTGATGAAAATTATCTTCGTCCTGGATGAGAAGAGGAATTTAGAATCACAATTATGATTATGAGTTATTCATATGATTATGGAAAGGAACTGTTGATTGATGTTACTGGGATAAAATATTATTGGTGGACTTTTAACGTGGAGAAGATAATAGACTTTATAGTCTATTTGACTCTTTTAATGGATTGCTCGTTCCGCTGCAACTATGGTTGAAAAGTTTTATCATCTACCATATGTTCTAAATCTACGATTCATTCTTGATGAAGACTATTGATAATTTATTTATCTTTAGTCATAATATTCTTTATTGAGCTAGTTGTGCTCACCCTTTTGTTTCACAATTCCTTTCGTGTAATAAAAGTGTAGGTAAATTGGCCGGGGATAACAAGGGAATAGAATCGGTGGTCTATAGTTGTTGAGGTTCTCCCTAAAGAGTATGAAAATAATTTTATTGAGGGCTTTAGTGTGTTGTATTTTATACATCATTTAATAGTTATTTTTGGTGAATTAAATAGGGTGAAAGCGAACCCAACTTTGGAAGGGTGTTTTGTCACTATCATACAAGATGTCTAATGACATCTACAAACTCGTGTTATCATAAGACATGGTTGTGCTCATCCACTTCTTTGAGTATATTTACAAGCACTACCTATATAATCTTGGTGTTTGTTTGGAGTATAATACCAAATTAGAGACAGTGGAGATAATGATATGTCAAGAAGAAGACTACGCCATTGGGAAGAATATGATAGTAATCTTCTCATTTTTCTTTGGGGTCTATTGGTCAACCAAGGATAATTACGTGGCCATATGATATCTACCATAACCTAAAAGCATGGCCTCCCATGTATACGAAGGTTTCCTTGAGCACTTCCCAAAGATTCTAATTTCTAAAAGCAGGTTTTTGACTATACCTTTATGTAAGGTGTCATTGTAACGTACTTCTGATTGGTATATATTTGTATCCAAACTCACAAAGATATGTGTTGTTGTATTTTGCACGACAATTGTTGTAATAAAGTTGTAGTTGTTTTTACGTACCATGTATTTGGCGACTCGAATGGGTTGGATGGAATGGACCTATTTTGGGGTTATTCTGATTTATGTCGTATTGTACAACACTACGTTATGTTAGTAAGTTGTATTTAAATTACATACACCATGTAAGTGGCGACCCAAGATGGGTGATGTATACCTAATTTTGGGGGCGTCACAGATATGAATCCCCATCTATAATTAAATATTTAGAACCATCAACAGGGGATTTATTTACAGCTAGATTCGCTGATTGTCATTTTGATGAATCAGTCTTCCCAACATTAGGGGGAGAAAATAGGCAGCTGGAAAAAGAGATAAGCTGGAATGAATTATCATTGTCTCATTTTGATCCTCGTACAAAACAATGTGAACTAGAAGTTCAGAAGATAATTCATTTACAAAGTTTAGCAAATCAATTGCCAGACGCATTTTCTGACCCAAAGAGTGTAACAAAGTCACATATACCAGCTGTTAATGCTCTAAATAAAATTGATGTCCCAGCAGGACAACCTCTTGTTGCCAATGAACCCAAAGCACGCTTGAAGCGTGGTAGACCAGTCGGTTCCAAAGATAAGAATCCTCGTATGAGAAAAGGAACAAAGATTCAAGATGGTCATGATGAGGAAATGGGAACTCCAGAAGAGTCTACAGAAAAACCTCTAGACATGACTAATATTACAGTTCCAAAAGACAATCAGGTACCTGAAATCATTGAAAATGAAGAGATCTTGATAAATTATGTCATGTCCAGAAAAATATGGAACCGAAATGAAATTGACGTCGATAATATTTTTTCATACAATATAGCGCTAGATGTTATAAAAGATGACGAGGATCTTGAACCAAGGTCTATTGAGGAATGCATGCATAGAATTGATTGGCCAAAATGGAAAGACGCATTGAGGCGAATTGAAATCTCTTGAAAAGAGAAATTTTTTGGACCAAGATGGTCAGATACACTGATGGTGTAAAACCAATTAAGGGTACAAATGGGTTTTTTGTACTAAACGAAATGAAAAGGGTGAAATTAAAGCGACATAAAGCACGCACTAGTTGCATGCATGGATTTTTACAAAGACCCGGTATTGATTATGAAGAGACATACTCTCTCTGTGATGGATGTGACTACTTTTCGATTCCTAATCGATCCAGCAATAAAAGAAGGACTTCATTTCATGTCTAAATGGATGTCGTTATAGCATACTTGTATGGCCCACTTGATAATGAAATTTATATAAAACTCCCAGAAGGATTTAAATTGCCAGAAGCATGTAAATCCAGTTCTAGAAAACGATGCTCGATCAAATTAAATAGATCTCTATATGGATTAAAACAATTCGATTAAATGTGGTATAAACTGCTCTTAGTGAATATTTGTTAAAGGAGGATATAAGAATGATCATGTTAGCCCATGCATTTTTATAAAGAGATCTAGATTTGAGTTTGTTATTATTGCGATTATGTGTTGATGATCTAAATATCATTGGAACTCCCAAGAGATTTCAAAGGTAGTAGAGTACTTGAAAAGAGAATTTGAAATGAAAGATCTTGGAAAAACAAAATTTTGTCTTGGGTTACATATAGAGCATTTAAAGGACTCGGTATTCTTGTGCATCAAACATCTTATATAGAGAAGGTGCTAAAACGGGTTTTATATGGACAAAGCACATCCGCTTGAGCACCCCAATGGTTGTGAGGTCACTTGATGTAAATATAGACCCTTTTCGACCTCGAGAAAATGATGAGGAGATTCTTGGTCGTGAAGTACCATACTTGAGTGCAATTGAGCACTAATGTATCTTCTTAGCCATACACGACACGATATATCATTCTCTGTCAACTTATTAGCAAGATATAGCTCTTGTCTAACTTGAAGGAATTGGAATGGAATTAAACATATATTTCGTTACCTCTGAAGGTACAAAGGATATGGGTTTGTATTTTCCTAACCAACCCAAAAACAGATTTGATTGGTTTTGCGGTCTGCAGGGTACCTATCCGATCTTCATAATGCTCGATCGCAAACCGGATATGTATTCACTTGTAGTGGAACCGCCGTTTCTTGGCATTCGATGAAGCAAACTATAGTAGAGGCTACATCTTCTAACCATCTTGAAATTTTGGTAATACATGAGGCTAGTCGTGAATGTGTATGGTTAAGGTCTCGTAATTCAACACATACGAGGAGCTTGCGGTTTATCTTCGTGAGAAAAAACAAGCGACGGTCTTATATGAGGATAATACAAGCATGCGTTGTCCAACTCGAGGAAGGATATATCAAAGGTGATAGAACAAAACATATTTCACCAAAGTTCTTTTCACTCATGACCTTGAAAGAATGGTGATATAAATGTTCAACAAATCCGTTCAAGTGAAAATTTGGCAGATTTATTAACAAAGGCGCTTCCTACTTCTACATTTGAGAAGCTAGTCCACAACGTTGGATTACGTCGACTCAGAGATCTCAAATGATATAATCATGAGGGGGAGTAATTAAATTTTTTTTTTTTCATAAAGCAATATCTCATAAGTTTTTGAAGAATTATGTACTCTTTTTCCTTCACTAGGTTTTTATCCCACAGGGTTTTTCCTAGTAAGGTTTTAACGAGGCATATTCTTCAGTAATGGACATCCAAGGGGGAGTGTTATAAATAGTTATAATATGGATGTCCATTCATTTTCTATAACTTACATAACCTACATACATTGATGAGCTATTCATTCTCCCTATTTAAGTCATGTACTTGTATAGCCTATAAATTGAGGCTCACTATCCATGAATTGGTTGGACTTGAAGAATAATAGAAAATCTCACTTCTTATATAATCTTCTTATGCTCTCTCTAAAATTATAATAAAATTAAATATAATAGAGTTGTTTGATAATCACCTTTCTTGTATGTCAGAATACAACATTTGACTAATTTACGCTAAAAATATAATAAATATTAAAATAATTAATTCAAATAAAATAACCAACAATGTATAATTAGTAAAATATTTCATGTGACGCTCCCAAAATAAGTCTACACAACCCATTCTGAATCGTTAAATACATAGTACAGAATCCAAAAACAAACTTCATATATATTCACAATTATTAACTGTCGTGTAAAATACAACAAAATATAATATGTGAGTTTCAATATAAATATTGTCTCGTAGAGAATATCTAAATTCAAATAAAGTCCTCATTACAATTATTGTCACATACACTATTTTATAGAGTAGTGAGGACTACTATAGTAACCATCTTAGACCTGTATCACTCCATTCCTCGACTAGTCCTAGTTATATTCTCATTTCTTTAAGAGAACAACGAAATAAAAGAGTGAGCTCAACTAGCCCAGTAAAGAATATTATAACTAAGATAATGCACGTAGAACCAATTAATTATCATTAGTTCTCAACAGGAAAAAAATCTGATAGAATACAATAGACAACAAGTTTTAAATCAACAACTGCAGCAGAAATAGCAATACATTAGAAGAGTCAAGTAGAGCATGATGTCTACTATCTTCTATGATTTAAAAGTTCATCATCAATATTTTATTCCTGTAACACCAATCAATAATTATTTCCAATCAACAAATTATATATGCACCACGGGCCAACGATAATCGTTTGTATCACCAGTGGTAATGATCATACCAAACACCTGTTCATCTATGCATTACGGGCCAAAGAGAACTTTCACCACAAACCTTTATCGATCTATAACATTAAAGGTCGTGATTGTGCTAATACACAATTCCTGGTCATAATCATACCAATCAACAGTCTATCTTTGCATTACGAGCCAAAGATGACTTTCAACACACTATAAGCATGAGGATGAGACAATGATATAATTAAAGAATGAATCAAGTGAGATCAAAGATAAATATTAGAGATTTATAATTTAATTTATTCAGAGTTCAAGAATATCCAAATTGTCAACATGATCACCAATTGTGGAGTAAAATTCAAAAATGATACACTACTAAAAAAATGATCATTTGTGATGGCCAAAATATGTCACAAAAAGTAGAAAAATCATCACGAATGGTTTACGTGATGGCTTTAAACATCACAATGGTCGTCTAATTGTATACGCCCATCATGAAAGGTTTTACGTGATGATTTTGACAATCACACAAACACTTACAATCACATTAACATGTAATATATTGTGATTGTCAAAGTCATTAACAAAAAACAAGACCTTAGGGATCAAAGGTAAAAACGTGAATCTTTATTTAAGTATAATTTATTTCACTTTATTAATTGTATCAAATGATACTTGTAGGATTCGAACCCTCCCCCCATTTGTAAACTAAATAACGAGTATTACCACTACACCAAAGCCCAGATGATCATGATTATAATTTTAAATCAAACTATAGAAGGAAACATATGTGAGTTGACTTACTAAACAAAGTACTTCCACATAAGATTTGGTGATTGCAATGGCAGTCACAAATACTCTATAATGATGGTAAAATTAGTCATCACTGAGAACCATCATATATTTTATTATTTTGTAATGACTTGAAAATTCCATCACAAAATACCTTTTTTTGTAATTGCAAATAAAAGTCGTCACAAAAATCTATCTTTTTTAATGATTGTCATGGCCGTCATATATAAAATATTGTTTTCATTATTTCTTATATTAAAATATTAGTGATAGCTTAAATGCAATCACGAAAAGTGTATATCTATAAGTGATGACTTAGTGCGTCACAAAAAGAAAATTTATTTTGCGTGAAAACTTTGGTGTGATTGACAGGACCATCACAATTATAATACATTGATGGCAAGATTAATCATCACTAAGAGCCATCATATATAATATTATTTTGTGTCTGCTTAAAAAGTCCATCACAAATTACTATCTTTTGTGATTGTTTTTAAAAAAGTGTCACAAAGTTCCATCACGTATTCTTATTTTTCTAGTAGTGATATTTAAGATTCATATTTCAAAGATCTTGGACAAAGAAAGAAAAAACTAATTAATTTCGTTGTGAATAGTACTCCGGCATGAATAGTACCCCGAATGAATAATACTCTGACATGAATAGTATCCCAGATGAATAGTACTCCGAAATGAAAAGATTAAAATTTAATAAGAAAGTTTTGGCCAATATTTCAGTGAAATGATATTAGATGAAGCGCAAATTATAAATAATATTTTACTAATTTCGGAATTATAAAATTAATACTTATCAAAGTAAGTATAGATTTATGAATATGAAACGAAATAATATCACTTATATACTATAGAGTATGGAAGAAAATAATATTCCTTACGAATATTGAATGAAAATAATATCCCTTACCTTAGTAGGAGACCAAATCTGACTGGTATATCGAAGATATTTTTGAGAAAATCATGCACTATTAGCTACACTCAAAGTACTCTTATATATACTAGAAAGAAATACACACAATATTAAAGAATAATTCTCTGATTCTGGTGTGATTTTCATTTCATAACTAAGTAACCTATTTATATAGGAGAATGACAGAGCACTATTTAAGAAAATTTCACGGACGAATAGTAACTGATTTAAGGATTCGTCTGATTTTTCTGATTTTTACTTTGCAACACTATACAATAAAATATTCTAATAAAATAAAAACTTTATATATAATATAATATATTATATTTATATTCTAATAAAATAAATAACTTTATATATATTAAAAAAAGTATTCTATTTTATATAAAAAAAATTCTGTTTTATTACTATTATAATAATAATAAAACAAAATTGAGATAACTTTCTACCAACGGTTTGACAAATTAACACATAGGGGTCCATGGAATAATAATTAAGTCAAACTTATAACAAATTAATGTCTCATGACAAACCCCTCTATTTATATCAAAAAATGAATAAATATCTACTATAAATTACTTATCTTTAGTCAACACATTTTAATTTTTCAACAACTATTTATAATTAATATTATAACTCACAATATTGACAACCAGATCGATCGTTTCAAGGAAAGATGGGGATTTCCGATAAAGATTTCTTCTTATTGGCGCGCAATTAAATAACCTAACCCCTTTACTCGACAAAACTTTCTAGACATTGTCAATAATGCAAATAGTAATATGAATAATTGTTTCGTGTCAATTATTTATCGATTTAATAATATAAAATTTTGTGCAGATGATACTGTGACAATAATTGAATCAATAATATGAGATATTATGCAACAACTACTGTGGCAATTATTGAATGAAACTGAGTGACTTCTTACGTAAGCATCAATAATCAGAGATAGTGTACAATACCATATATGTGCTACTGTGCAATACTGCGTACCACTGTGGAACAATGCATATTACTGTACTTTTATCATCGGATATTTTAACAGTTTAACGTTAAAAGTCTTGTCGTTATTTTATGAAAAAGTTATTTTTATCGTTTTCTATATCCGACAGTTATTCCATTGTGGGGTCCACCAATGATTGCGCTGTCGTACGAATATTCATTGACAAAAAGAATATTTTCCGACTAAACGAATATTTTCTGATAACTTGTTTACTTTGCAAAATTTGTACATATCACCCATAATTATAGCATTATAACAAATCAACACCTTACTATTCAAAATAATATTTAGAGAAAATTAAATATTTATTCATAAAAAGTTAAGGTCTTACATTTCAAGTCTAATAAAATATTATAATAATTATGACAATTTTACTTACGTAATTACGATATATAAAATATAGTGAAAGTGTGGATGGTGGTGATGGGTGGTGGGCGATTGTGGTTGCAATGGTGAGAGGTGGAGGTAGAGGTGGGAGTGGAGGCAGTGGCGAAGCCACATAGACTTCTATGGGGTCAATCGCCCCCATTGAAAAAAAATTTTGTTTTATAATGTAAGGTAAATTTTAAAATTTTTAAGTATTATATATAAATTGACCCTACTAAAATTTTATAAATTTTCTATTATACGGGGTCAAATTGAAATTTTATAACTTTGTCAATAAAATTTTAATCACATATACTTCATATCCTCTTAATATATATATCTCTATAATATTTTAAATTAAATAATAATCTAATTTATATTATTTTTAAAAATAAATAATGAATTACTTACTTATGAGCAAATTGTGATTAAAAAAAAGCTAGTATGAAATCGATATAAATATATATATACCATATATTATTACCGATTATATTTTCATTGTAATATAGTATATATATATATATATACTTAAAAAGTATAAAGTATTAAAAAAAATTGGCTCGGGGGCACTTCCCCCGAACCCCACCAAATTATTTGTAACTCAGTAAGAATTTCGACCTCATTGACAAAAATTCATGACTTCGTCACTGGGTGGAGGGTGGATGGGTAGTGGAGGCGGTGGCGGTGGTAGTGGTTGATAGTGGTGGTTTGTGGTGCATGGTGGTTGGTGGTAGTGGCCAGTGGTGGTGAATGATGGAGTGAGCAGCGGTGGTTGTGAAAGGCGGTGATGGGTAGTTGTAGTGAAAGGTGGTATTGAAAGGTAGGATTGAGCAAAAAACGGATATAATCGAATTACCGAACCGAGCCGAAATAATTTAACCGATTTTTTTTGATAATTCGATTATTTTCACTATTTCGATTATAACCGATTTATTTTACGGTTTTCGAGTAGCTTGTACGGGTATTACTTTTGGGTCATTCGGTTAAACCGAATAACCGAACAACACTTTACTAAATTGAATTCTTTTCTCAGCGTCTCAGACTCTCACTCTCTCAACTCTCAAGTCTCAGCCGGCCATTTAATTTAGACTACTGCAGTGCTCGGTCCTTCACTCCTTCTCCACTCCAGTTCTCCTTCTCGTCCTTACTCAGTTACTCTATACCTTAAACTCGAACTCTCAGAACTCAGACCTTAGTACTCTCTTTGTCTCTCAGTCCTCACCTCAGATCAGATCTCTGATCTCTCTCATCTCAAGACTCAAGTCTCGACTGCCTCGTCGTCTTCTTGAACTCTCAGTCTCAGAGTCTCAGATCTGAGATCTCTCAAGCCTCAAGTGTCGAATTCTCGAACTCTCGGCGCCGACGACCCTTCATCGTTCATCGCGAACTCTCGAACTCTCAGATCTCGGCGCCAGCGACAGCTTTCCATTTGTTAAGGTAATTGTGTTTGTGCATGTGTAATTTCTGAGGTTTTGAAAAGAAATTAGGAAAAAGTTGATACTCTGTTTTTGTTCCTTAATTTCCCAGGAAAAAGTTGATACTATGTCTTTGTTCCTTAATTTCTCAGGAAAAAATTGATACTCCAGTAGTTACTGAATAGCGACGTGATGATTGTGTATTTTATTTGTACATATAGTTTTCTCCTTATCTGTTTTCATGCTTGAGAATTGAGATTGATGAGTGAGGAGTACTGAAATTTGAGTCATTTTGATCTGAACTAGGCTGCCGCCTCATACATGATACAACAGAGGTTTTGCCCCATTGGTGTGTGTTTTTTTTCTTGCTCTAATTTCAATTCTTTCTTGCTCTAATTTCTTTCTTCCACATAAACTTTTCCAATTGAATCTACATGAAGAATGACAGCTGAACACTTGAGTACATTACTGAAACCTGCAAGAAAGAAAAAATCCAATAGTTCAAAACATAACCTTTTTGGGTATATAAAGCAAAGAGGAAGTAAATCATTAAAACAACAAAAATAATAGTATAATATAATATAAAAACCCACTGTACATAATGAAGAAGCTAAAATGGTTATCCAAATTGCACATTGACTGTTGTAACTGATGTAGTTTCTTTCTTTTTATTCATTGCAGTTTGGAAGTTGGCTCAGTTGTCTCATGCTCATTGACTGTTGTTGCAGTTTGGAAGTTTGCTGTTGAGTGTCTCAGTCAGTCAGTTGGTGTTGGATCATTCATGTTTTTGTAATTTGTCTTGTTGGATCATTTCTGTTTTTGTTATTGCTGTTGGTATTGTCTCAGTTGGTGTTGGATCAGTTGGTGACTTGGTGTTGGTCCTGTTGGTGACTTGGTGTCTCATACTCTCATTCATGTTTTTGTTATTACTCTTGGTGTTGGTCTGTTGGATCAGTTGGTGACTTGGTGTTGTCTTAGTTGTCTCAAGACTCTCAGTTGGTGTTGTCCTGTTAGATCTTTTGGATGTCTTGTTGAATGTTGAATTGTTGATTGCTGTTGATTCAGATTATGTTGTTTTTTTATTGATGTTGGATCATTCATGTAATCATGTTGTGCACTGTTAAGCTAAGCAAAGTAAGAGTAAACTGTTAAATTCGGTTATTAACCGAATAACCGAATAATTAGTTCGGTTATCGTGTAATTCGGGTAGTATAGTTGTTCGGATACTCAAAATAGTGCAAATTCGGTTTTCGATTATAACCGAAATGTGTGTTCGGTTCGGTTATTAACCGAATGCTCACTCCTACTGAAAGGTGGTGATGGGTGGTGGTAGTAAAAGGTGGTGATGGTGGTGAAAGGTGGTGGTGGTGGGTGGTGGAGTGAGAGAAGTGAAGTGAATAATTAAAAATATAAAATTAATATAGTGATAGTAAATTAATAATAAGAGCCTCTTTTTTAAAAAGAGATGACTCAATGTCTTTTTTTTAGGAGGCAAAAAGAGGTTAGAATTTTTTTTATCAACCAACATAGCCTTTATGCGAAAAATAGGTAAGACAAAAATAAGGCAATAATTAAGAGACGGATCCGTTATCATAAAATTAATTTTATGGTAATTTGGTTAATTGATCAATACAATATTGATACGTAGAGAGTGAAATCACTTCTTACCTGCGTGTCGACAGTGTATTAATTAATTGACCAAAATTAATTTCATGCTGACTACTCCCATAAAAAAAACAATCGGTATATGATATATGCTTTTATTTATAATTGTCCGAACAAAAGTAAAATTGCTCTAGCAAGAAGTCTTAACGTGTTAAGCGTTAGTGTATTACAAAAGTATTATAAAAGTGTTATTAAATTTATATTTATTCTGATAGCATCAGTTTTTATCAATAACTTTTATTTACAGTTATTTTTCTATTTTTTCGGTTGATATTATTTTAAAAAAAATCATTACATAAGTGGGGAATTGAAGACAGATGATTGCGATATAATCTACCCGTACGATATCAGAAGCTGAACCTTTGAAGGTAAGCAGGTGTCAACTTAAGGAATCAGATAACTTATCTAGAAATTTAATTTTTCCTTTTTTTTTTCTTCATTTTTTTTTTGCTTAATTAAGGAATAAAATGGCTTTTGGAGAAACAGTTGTCCGCAGGGACGGACCCTGATTTAATTATGATTAGTTGGTGTTTTGTACAATGTAAATAATAAAAAATATAAATAAAATAATATGAAATTAACAACTAAATATTGCAAATCACTAAATATAAGATTAGTTTTCTTTTTGTTGACCACGAATTCATTAACCAAAAAAAAGAAATAATTTTTTTTAATCATTTATAAGTGGGGATCATTTATAAATTTACATTAAATTTTAAAATAATAATATTGTATTTGATAGTTTACAATATTAACTATTGCATTAATTAAAATTAAATAAATTCAAATCAAAATTTAGAATTTGACAAATTTCTTTTAAGATAAAAATCAAATGAGACTTTTTCTTAAACAAAGAGGGAGTAGTCAGTATTGCATTTTGAAAATATGGAAAAATCAAATTCGAGTACTGTTCAGAAAAGTTTAAAAAATTGTTTAACAAGTATGCTATTACAAGTTGGGCCTAGGCCCATAGCTTTAGATCTAACCGTATACGCTCTCCTCAACTCATGGCCTTATATTGAAACTAAAGACTGGCTATCGTGTTTTTGATTGGGCTGAACAAAACACAAGCAGAGATAATTAGTCAATCAAGGGCTATAACAAAGATTTGAAAAAAAAAGAAAAAGATGGTAAAACATTTCGGACTTTTATTGCAACTAAACAAGTTAATTAACTATTTATATACATCTATTTATCTATATATACAAATAAAATAAGAAAAAATTAAATTTTTTTGTCCTTGGTCTTTGGTATATGACTAGAATTTAACTGCAATTAAAACACTTTTAAAACTTCTTGATTTTATTTTATTAGTAACTACTATTAAAAAAAATTTAAACCTATAATTTAATTAGAACCAAAACAATATTTATGATCGTGAAAAACTATAGTAACTTATTATTTTATGACAATTTTATTTTTTTAAAAAGTCATTTACTAATATTGATTCTCATGAGTCTAAATTAAAACACTTACGGGTCATTATTAATATATTTAACAATGATATATCATATAGTAACAAATTATTCTATTCTATTATATTATAATTATCCATAAATTAAAAAATTGAAATATAAGTAAGCTATATTAAGTTGGAGCAATTTGAATTAATATTTATAATCTAAACGACATGATTATTATAATATAGCTATACTAAAATATTAAATCGTAATAATCTATGTGCATATATATATGTTAAAACTTGTTTTTTTTTGGTCTTCGTCTTTTATATAGACTTAGAATTTAACTAATACTAAAATACTGTTTAACGTGTAAAGAAAGGAGAATGAATGAGATATCATTTACTCACAATTGCTGCCCTTCCACGCAATAAATTGCTTAGTTTAATTAGTTATACTTTTGTGGAAAGGTGACATTTTCGTGATATTAAGAATATATATATATATATATATATATAAATATAATAAAACAGAATATAATTTTATATATATATATATAATTTTTTATATATATATATATATATATATATATATATATATATATAACACGTAAAAATATTAATGAATAAATCCGAGTTCTTTTGAATTCACAAAATCTCCTTAAAACAAATTTATTCCTCACAAAGTCTTTGAGATTAATTGAATAATTGCTTCAAGATAAAACGGATTTCCAATTCTTAATTAGAAACACTTCAAAATTAAGAACACATCGAACCAATTTCAATGTTTATGCACTGAACTTACATTAATGATACATGAAAACTACAAGTTATAATATTGATGCATTAAATAAAATATAGGAAAAACCTCACACCAAAACGGAAGTTGTAGAAACGTAAACGGATTTGCGGATGACGGAATCAGGAAAATTATTTGCGTAATCGGATCATCGATCGAACTATCTCTGTAAACGAGATTTTTGCGTAAGGAAGGAACGAGATTTTTCGTAAGGAAGGAACTAACGGACGAAGAAATGAATCTGTGTAATCAAACTTATGCGAGAAAATGTAATCCCACATAGTTTATTTATAGAATAATTAGGCAGTTTATTAACGTTAGGACGCGTCAACCGCCCACGACCCACGACCTCGACCCGGCCTGTCAATTTTCTCATTCAATTATTAATGGATTTGAACACATAAATATATATTTTATCAAACCCATTTCCAATAATCCCCCACATGAATGTAAAATTGGCTTTACAATATGTAAAATATGTTATGAATATGCAAACACTAGTTCGAGTACATGAGAAAAGATATTTCATCAGGTTAAGTAGCCTAGTGGCTTTGAACTTGCCCTAGTAAAATCTATCGGATTTACTTGGCTAATCAGTAGACTTGATGTCTTTGAACTGTCAGCTTTTTGTGTAAACCAAGACAATAGAATTCACAAAATATCTCTTCAGACATAATTGGTTTTCACGTTTGTGTTCATTTTGTCCTTGAAACACCTCTTGGTTTCGTGAGTATATTAGAGAATTCAGCCTTCAAAATTCTCACAGAAGTGGCCCCCTTCTTACTCACGTAGGTGACTTCTATCAAGAGTATCCTGCAATACTCCACTTGAACGTATTTCAAGATATAAAAGTCATTAAAAGCGTAACTTATCCTAATTCTCGCGACAGATGTGCACTGTCTCATAATAGGAATGGTTAGGAGTAAATATCTCCTCAGTGCTTTTCTGAGTACTTCATAGTTCGGTTTGACCATTGAACCTAGATCTTGGGATCTCCAATCGATAGGTTGGGTTGCCACTATGATTTACTCTTATTTATCAATGAGCTTTAAACCCATTCCCTTCGATGATTTTTTCACTTGCTCTCTTGTTAAACCTTTCGTAAGCGGATCCACAATATTATCTTTTGACTTTACATAGTCAATTGAGATAATTCCATTTGAGAGCAATTGTCTAACGGTATTTTGTCTTCGTCGTATATGACGTGACTTACCGTTATATAAATGATTCTGTGCTCTTCCAATCGTTGATTGGCTATCACAGTGTATACATATAGCTGGCACAGGTCTTGACCAATTTGGAATATCCTCTAAGAAATTACGAAGCCATTCTGCTTCTTCTCCAGCTTTGTCTAAAGCAATGAATTCTTATTCCATTGTAGACCTTGCAATACAAGTTTGTTTTGAGGATTTCCAAGATACCGCTGCACCTCCAAGGGTAAAGACATATCCACTTGTGGATTTCGAGTCTTTATTGTCAGATATCCAATTAGCATCACTATATCCTTCCAATACTGCTAGATATCTTGTATAGTGCAGTCCTCATTTTTGAGTATGTTTTAGGTATCCTAAAACTCTCAAAACTACTTTCCAGTGATCTTTACCTGGATTACTCGTATACCTACTTAGCTTACTTACCAAATAAGCTATATCTAGTCTAGTACAGTTCATGACATACATTAAACTGCATATTATACGAGAATATTCTAATTGAGATATGCCATCACCTTCATTTTTAGCTAGATGAAGATTTATATCAACTGGGGTCTTATTTAGAATTATATTATACTTGTTAAAATTTTCAAGTATTTTCTCAATGTAATGAGATTGAGATAATATAATTCCATCAGAGGTTCTAGAAATCTTGATTCCTAAAATTATATCAGCAACCCCCAAGTCTTTCATATCAAATCTATTTGACAACATACGCTTTGTTGAGTTGATAACCATCATTGTTGCTACCCATGATTAACATATCATCCACATAAAGACAAACAATGACATATTCCTTTTGAGTACTTTTGACATAAACACATTTGTCACACTCATTGATTTTAAATCCATTTGATAACATAACATTATCAAATTTCTCATGCAATTGTTTTGGTGCTTGTTTTAATCCATACAAGGATTTAACAAGTTTACATACCTTCCTCTCTTGTCCAGGAGCAATGAAACCTTCAGGTTGTTCCATATATATTTCTTCATCTAATTCACCATTTAAGAATGCAGTCTTTACATCCATTTGATGTATTTCAATTCTATTTAAAGATGCTATTGCAATAAGCATCAGAATAGATGTAATTCTTGTAACTGGTGAATAAGTGTCGAAATAATTCAATCCTTCATTTTGTCTATAGCCTTTTGTTAGAGTTTATGCCCTAGAGGCCAATTATTTGATATAATTGCTTAACGTTTTGATATTATATTTGATTGAATAAATAAATGATTTTATTATGGTTTTATTTACTGCGTAATATAATTGTTAACATAATAAAATTCTTTAGAATAGTGATACAAATTATATAGTTTCAAGTATGTGACTTGAACATGAGATTATAATTACAATTAGTATTATTGTTCTTAAATATCCCTAGTCGAGTATCATTATTGATGGGACAACAATGATGCATTGAGACTAGTATGTGGATTGACTGATGACCAAATCTCATTGGTAAGAAATATATGAGATATTAAGTCAATGCATAGGTACATGTTAGAGAACAATGTACTGGACAGACCCACCATGAGAATTCTATATGGAGCATTATGCGAAGTGTCATTAGCAATTCTCATAGTGACAATGATGTAATGGTCCTCCAGGCACAAATCGCTTATATTACTATACGAGAATTTATGTACTTTGATATCATCAAATGTCACCTTTAATAGGGTGGACTATAAATGTGATTATTGGGTTCATCATGAATCGTGTGAGAAATATGAGTGATCTAGATAAAATTTAACCATCCTATATATTATGGGTGATATCCATAGGCCTCTTGATTGAGTAAGACTATGAAATGCATGGCCATGCTCAAATAGTGATTTATTTCATATAGTCTACTCATTGATCAAGAAAACTCAGATTAAATTATGAAGAGTATGACACATTCCATGACTCGAGTTTAATCTAAGATATTAAGGTTAAAAAGATTAAATTACATTGAAACATTGGTCGCGAAAAAGGTTGCATCGAATCATCGATCTTATTATTACTTGGGTAGCAGTGATGCATTACTAGATGCCGCTCACTGTAATTTATAATTTTATAATATGATTTTAAAATTATTGCCAACGTAATAATAACCTATAGGGTCACACACATAGAACGTAATTTAAAAGGGAATTAATTTAAATTTTAAGGATTTAAATATATTAATATGATTAATAGTATTTAAGTCACAATTTAAATTAAAAGGATAATTTGTATATATGTATATTAATTAAGTAAGACTTAATTAAGATATATATATATATATATATAAATTCGGATTTTATGAAATTAGGTTTTGATTAATACCTTTTAACTACTATATATATGATATATAGCAGCCACTTAGGAAGACAATCAAAAACTTACAAACCCTAGTCGCTCTTAGAGAGAGACTAGAGAAAAGTTCAAAAATCTTGTTCCTTTGGTGGCAAGTACCACAGCTCCTTTTATTGCGAGAATCGTTCGACGATTTGCTTGCGCTTCGTGGGATCTTAGTAGAGGCGTAATCTTAGTGAGGAATTGCGTTGGAGATTTGGAGCGTTTCAGAAAATTCAATAATCGGTATAATATCTAAACCACTGAATTAATTGTTTTTCGCATGGATCTTGTTTTTAGGGTTTCGAAAATTGCTTTAAAATTTTAATTTCCGCTGTGCGTTTCTGTGCCGAAACCCAACACCTTTAACTACAAGCCTTGCTTTGTATTTATCAATTGAACCATCAGCTATCATCTTCTTTTTGAAGATCCATTTATACCCTAAGGGTTTGGAACCAGGTGGAAGGTCCACCAATTCCCATGTATGATTTTGCATGATGTATTCAATTTCACTATTTATTGCTTCTTTCAAATGAGAAACATCTGGAGTGGATATTTCCTCTTTGTACGTTTGAGGATCATTTTCTAACAAAAATGTTAGAAAATCCAGGCCAAAAGACGTTGAAGTCCTTGCCCTTTTGCTACATCTAGGTTCATCCACTATAGACTCTTTGTCTATATTTCCAGAATTTATACCAGTAACATCCAAAGATCTTTTGTATGAATTTATATCTTTATTTCTATTATATGGAAATACATTCTCAGAAAACGATGCATCTCTAGATTCAATAAATGTATTAACATGAATATCAGGAATTTCAGATTTATGAACAAGAAAGCGATAAGCACTACTGTTATTTGCATAACCAATGAATACACAATCAATTGTTTTTGGTCCTATCTTAACCTTTTTAGGTTTAGGAACCATTACCTTTGCTAGACACCCCCACACTCGTAAGTATTTATAGCAAGGTCTATGACCTTTCCATAATTCATAAGGTGTTATGTGAGTTTTCTTATGAGGCACTTTGTTAAGAATATAATTTGCAGAAAACAAAGCTTCCCCCCCACAAATTCTGAGGTGCTCCAGAACTGTTTAACATAGCATTCAACATTTCTTTCAATGTTCGGTTCTTGCGTTCAGCAATACCGTTAGATTGAGGTGAATAAGGAGCGGTAGTTTGGTGAATAATACCATGAGTATAGCATATCTCTTCAAATGGTGATTCATATTCACCACCTCTATCGCTTCTTATTGCTTTAATCTTTTTGCTAAGTTGATTTTCAACTTCATTTTTATAAAGTTGAAACATTTCTATTGCCTCATCTTTGCTTCTTAGCAAATATACATAACAATATCTTGTGCAATCATCAATAAAGGTAATGAAATATTTTTCCCACCTCTAGTTTGCACAAACTTTAAGTCACATATATCGATGTGAATTAAATCTAGAGGTTCGATTTTTCCTTTCAATGAGAATGAAAGGGTAATCTTGTCATTTTTGATTCCACACAATTTCACATTTATGTTTTTGATTAATATCAAATTTAGGCAAGAATTCTAAATTAATTAATCTACGCAAAGTATTATAATTAACATGTCCTAATCTAGCATGCCATATATTTGAAGATTCTAACAAGTAAGCGGAAGAATTAATTTTATTATTATTAATAGACTTCGGTACAACAGTCATAACATTCATCTTAAAGAGCCCATCATTCATGTAGCCATTTCCTACAAACATATCATTCTTAGTAAGTACAAACTTATCAGACACAAACACCAACTTGAAGCCATTCTTGCTAAGTAATGACCTAGAAACTAGATTTTTGCAGATATCTGGCACATGAAGAACTTCAGTCAAAGTCAGTTCTTTGCCAGATGTCATTTTCAGTATAATCTTTCTACATCCTTGAACCTTTGAACTTGAGGAGTTTCTCATAAAGAGTTGATCATCATTTTCTACTAGTTTGTAAGTAGAAAACATCCATTTGTTGGAACAGATGTGACGAGTAGCCCCAGTGTCCACGTACCATTTTTTAGGGTTTCCTACCAAGTTACATTCAGATACAACTGCACAAAGATTCATGTCTGAAACATTTTCAAAACGCTTTTCCAGTTCTGTCATATTTGCTTGAGGCTTCTGTTCTTTCTTAAACTTCTTTGACTTTCGACATTCATTTGATTTATGTCCTGGAATGCCACAATTGAAGCATTTGCCTTTGAATTTCTTCTTGGCCTTGAAAGCATCTTTGCCTTCACGCTTCCTTTTGTTGTTGTTTGGCCTTTGTTCTACCACATTTGCCTTTGCTTCAATAAAGTTTCTTCCACTCTTCTTCTCAGATACTCGATTGTCCTCTTCAATCCTACGTCGCACGATCAATTCTTCAAGATTCATCTCCTTGCGTTTATGCTTTAGATAATTCTTGAAATCTTTCCATGATGGTGAAAGTTTTTCAATCATTGATGCAACTTGGAATGAGTCACTTAATGACATTCCTTCTGAATGAATGTCATGTAGAATTACTTGTAATTCTTGAACCTGAGTGATAATTGCTGTGACGCCCCCAAAATAGGTATACATCACCCATTCCGAGTCACCAAATACATGGTACAGAAACAACTACAACTTCATTAATACAATTGTCGTGCAAAATATGACAACACATAAATCGTGTGAGTTTAAATACAAATATTGTCTTCAGTATAATATCCACACTCAAATAAGTCCTCATTACAATTATTGATACACTATTTTATAAAATAGTGAGGACTACTAAAACAAATCTGCCTTGAACCATTACTCCACACCCCGACTAGTTCCCGCTATATTCTCGTATCCTGAGAAGAAAAATAGAAAAAAAAGGAAAAGGGTGAGCTCAACTAGCCCAATAAAGAATATTATGACTAAGATAATTGTAATAACCCATATTTTTTTTAAAATTAAATATTAATTAATTTTATTTTATACATTTGTATT
Organism: Panax quinquefolius; assembly: GCA_020205615.1. Taxonomy (NCBI): domain Eukaryota; kingdom Viridiplantae; phylum Streptophyta; class Magnoliopsida; order Apiales; family Araliaceae; genus Panax; species Panax quinquefolius. The sequence continues at coordinate 142,770,016 of CM035167.1, forward strand.
CAAATTAGAAGAAAAAAAATAAGTGACTATTTTTTTCTTTGTTTTGTTTAGAAAGTTAAATTATTTTAGTAGATAATTAAATAATCGATTAAATTAAAAATGGGAAGTCCATTAGAGTTTTGGTAGCTCCTATATTGAGCTATATTTATATTTAAAGAGTGAAGTTGTAACTTTCATCATATTCTAATTTGATTAGTTGAATTTTTGAGTAGAATACTTATACGTCTTTGCGGATCCATTAGAAAAATTATAATTAATTCATCTGATGTCGGAATTGAGTGAATCCAAATCAGGTTCCTTCAGTTTTTCTTCCTCTACAATTTTGAAGAAGTAAGCAACTTGAGATAATTTTAGATTGTCAAAAGCGGGTTATGAGGAGGAAGACAATCCCATTTGTTAAAATTTTATGAAAAAAAAATCATCCGGAACGCGGAGCTACTTGGGAGATTGAGGAGTTTATTCGAGCGGAGTATTCGCATCTTTTTGATAATTAGGTACTTTCCATTCTTTTGATTCCGGGGATGAAATCCTTTTTAAGGGGGAGGTAATGTAATACCCGAAAAAAAAAGTATTTATGTATGTGTTTTAAATATATTGTTTGAATTTTTTTTGTCTTTAAATTGGGTCAAAGTAGTCATTTAAATTATGTGGGCTAATAAATATTAATAAGTGATAGATAATTTTATGTGGTTAAAATTTGGGCCTTAATATTAATTTAACCCAAATAGAAGTTTATTAGGGCAACTTAATTAATAAATAGCTAAACCTAATATTACTTCATTATACAAACCTAATAAGAAGAGGTGGCTACTTTGGAGATAAAGGAACATTGACTACAAAGGGGCTCGAGTGAAGAAAGACTAGAGATTTTGATCACTAATGGGGAAATTTCATCAGTAACAAGTAAGTATATTATACATTATATAAAGTGGAGATAAATCACGTGGTTCCATATTAAATTATTAAATTTAGTATGTTGTTTTTTTTTCATCATGAGCAAGTACTTTTGTAATTCAAAAACTAAGAGCGATCTTTAAAGATGGGAGAGTTTATTTATTAATGTAATACTTATGCGGATGTACTTATTATTATTATCACTTTATTCCAATTAGATTGAATTCAAGGAGTAATGCATGATTGATTTTGGAGATCCTAAAATAATAAATTGATGATTTCTTTAAATAAAAAATATATATAGCAAGATAGTAATTAAAGTTTACTTAAAACTTGCATAATTTACAAGAGATGTTATACAAATAAATATGTAAGATTATATGGAATGAATTAAATCTTAATATCATAAGTAATTATATTTTTATAGTCGTACCAAATAGAAGTGTTCATAATTTTATAAATGTACTTACATTTAGTATTATTAATTTGTGTAATTAGTTAGGACGGAAGGAACTTAAAGAGTTATATTTGGAATATAAATTTTGGAGTATTAATAATTGATATAAAGCGATGATTAAAGGCATATTAAATAGATTATGAATTATTACGAATTATTAGTTTGAATTATTTTTAATTTTAGGTGAATATGTTTAGGTTGCGAATAACGTTTACAGTATTTGATATCATTGGCATTTACTGGTAACATTTTATGGAGTGTCTATAAATGGTTTGGAAGTATCAGTCTTGATTCCGTACTCTTTCAAATGATACTCTTGTTAAATTTGATTTGTTCGTTTTGTCGCTTGTTTGAATTTCGTTATTATTTCACATAATTATTTCCTGTGAAATAAATATATTAGTTTCATTTTGGAGTTGATATATATGACTCGTATTTGTATTCTTTGAATTAGGTTATCATGTTTAGTACTATTTATTTTTGATAATTTTATAGCGGTACATGTTGCTACCTTCTTTTTGAGACCTTGTGACTATAATTTGATTTGGTTCAACATGTACATATAGAACCCTTTTGTTGTCGCATGTGTTGTGACATAGTATTTTTGTTAGAATATACCGTAGGGTATACCTGAGCTATAACCACTTGTGGGGGTATTACAGGCACGTCGTCTTAGCATGAGAGGTATGACACTTTCCGTGGCGGTGTGATTAGTCCACGGCGTCTCCGTTTTGGGCTCAGGAGGAATTGGGCCATTTGGTGTTTTGTTGTGGGAGGCGAATGGGTTAACCCTAGTTTTGTGTTCTGCGGATTGGTGATGTTATGCCAAACACACTATCCGATTTGCATACATTTGGATTCGCGGTCCAATAAATGATTTGCCTGTGTGGCATCATTTGATTTGTCTGTGTGGCATTAGTTTGACTTGCCTGTGTGGCAAGATATATTTTTGAGCTCAATCGGTATGAAATAACCCCAACCATTTGTTTCAGCCTATTATTTTATCGTATTAGTTTTGTTTGTTTCTGTTCAGTTCAATTCATTGAGTTAGTACTTCAGTTCATTATTTCTTTATTCGTCTATTGGTTTCGTCAATTCTGTTGATTCAGATATATTTCATCCAGATCTTTGGAGAGTATCATTACTCAATCACCTTAATAAATTATTCCACTTTCCTCAAATCAACTATAAATCAAAAAGAAATCGACAGTTAGTTAAAATAGAGACCAACCAAACAAAGGACAAAATCGAATCAAACTCTTACGCTCACCCAATGGTTTACCCATAACTCACATGGTCAAACCTAAATAGGTTTTCTCTGAAGAAAGAACCTAAGCTCGATACCATCTTCAGAATAACACCCTTCCTCGAAAAGGAAAGGGAGGTCACGAACAAAGCACAACAAACCTCAAAATAAGTAAACAGTGCACTAATAACTTCAAAATATTAATAGTGATATCCATCAATGAAGTACTAATTATAATTCTCCAACTAGGGTCAAAATAATCAAAAACAAAAAAATCGAAACAACCTAAATGGTCAAAGGTAACACTCTCATCACACTAGCCCTGAATCATGCACCCCTACAAACCTGCCGAAAGAAAAACACAGCATGAGTCAATTGCCCAGTACGAATACAGATATACAAAAGATATACAACTGATATACAAAATCAACTAAGACAAAATAATGAACAAAACCTCAAGTATAAATAGGACGAAAATATACTCTCCAAAGATCTGGATGAAATATATCTGAATTAACAGAATTGGCGAAACCAATAGACGAATAAAGAAATAATGAACTGAAGTACTAACTCAATGAATTGAACTGAACAGAAACAAACAAAACTAATACGATAAAATAATAGGCTGAAACAAATGGCTGGGGTTATTTCATATCGATTGAGCTCAAAAATACATCTTGCCACACAGGCAATGTAAGACCCCAACTTATTATTAATGAAATTTAATTTTCTCTATTTATTATTTTGAAATAGTAAGGGTTGATGTGATTAATGTGGATAGTTAGGGGTAAAATACGCAAATATTTCAAAATAAGCAAGTGGTTATAAAATATTCATTGTTGTCGGGGAATATTCGTTTTGGTCGTGGAATATTAAATCTTCGCTTGGGGAATATTCGAACGACGAAGCAGCCGATGTGTGGGGGCCCATAACTTGGAAAGTGATTGGATGAAGAAAACGACAAATATAAGTTGGTTAAAAATAACAGCGTAGTTGTTACCATTAATACCGTTAAAATACTTCGATTGGTTAAAACACAAGTAGATTTACCAGATTGCACCAATTATTGATTCTTACGTAAGAAGGCACTACTCAATAATGGTTACGATAATTCTTTCAAAGATATTTTATTGATTCAATAATTCTTTGCGTTGATATTTTATATTCTTTGTTGTTTGATAATTGTCATTACACATATTTTTCATTATCGAAGCAATAATTCATATTATCGAATAATATTATTAGATAACATTATTGGCAATGTCTAGAAAGTTCGTCTAAGGAGAGGTTTGGTCACCTAATTGCGGCGCAAGAAGTAAGAAATTCTTATTGAAAGCCCCTCTTTCTGAGGAGCGCACTGGTTGTCAATATTGTGATTCTGTAATATTATTTGTGAATAATTAATTATTGATTCATATGATGAGGAAAATATTGATTTTATGTGGATATAGATGGAGAAAAATTTTAATGTGACAATTGTTGAAAATTGAAATTTTATCTTTTTCTCGATAAGATAATGTATTATTATATTTTAATAATATAATAATAGTGATATTTATACAAATCTAATGTGGGATATATGTATATCTGAGGAGGAAGAGTATTTTTGTTGCAATAAATGTTTAAAACATGTTAAACATGTCGGTGGACCCCATTTATTGATCGAAATTTGATTATAGCTTTGTAAAATCGCCTGGTTTGTGGATTTCGGTCAATTTCTGCTTTGGAAATTGAAAAAACTTTCTTCTCGCAAAGTTGTAGAGAATTGAATTTCCTATAAAAACTCGCGAGATTCGAATTTTCTGATAAAGGGCTATTTATTATGAATTATTGATGTTCAAAATTCTGAAATAATTGATTTTTGGAAGTTTTAATTATTTTAAATAATAAAACATTTTTGATTTGTTTGGTAGACTTATTTGTTGTCAAGCATGGCTGAATTCAGATCATAGATTGTGTGCGTAGGAATTTATATATAATATATTAATATTATATTAAATTTTACCTTTAGTGTTCTAAGCAATTTCCTATAAATAGGGTCTTGGGTTAGAATTGAAAATCACACCGTAAATCTGAAGTTTTCTCTCTATATTATCGGCGTATTCTTGTGAGCATTTTGAGTATAATTTGAGTATTGCTATTCTTCTGCAAGTTCAAGTCATAACCTATATCCTGTTTAGCTAGAAGTCTTGATCTTTCGAGGTAAGGGATATTATTTTTTTTTTCAGAATGATATTATTTCTTCAATATCATTATGTTGAAATATTGATCGATGTTTTTATCAAATTTGGAAACTTTTGGTGTCTGAGTTACTTATTCACGTATCTACACTATTCACGATATCTACACTTATTCACGAATACGACACTTATTCATCGAAAAATAAAAATATTTCTTTTCGTCCAAAATATCTATTCTGGATACTAGTTTTGATTGTATCCATGTTTTGATCATTCTTGAATTTTACACCACTGCGATTATTTTTGAGCGTATTCTTGTGAGTATACTTTGAGTATTGTTAGACGGTGCAAGTTCCTTCAAAGACTATACCCTAGATTCCAAATAGAAGTACTAATCTTTCGAGGTAAGGGATGTTATTTTCTTCTCAAATGATATTATTTCTTCAATATCATTATCTTTGAAATATTGGTTGGAACTTTTTATCAAATTTGGAACTTTTTCATGTATGGGGTTACTATTCATGAGTTACTTATTCACGAGTTACTATTCATGAGTTACTATTCACGAGTTACTATTCATGAGTACTATTCATGAAGCGTGAAGATATTTTTTTTATGGAATTTCTATCTTTTGGTGTCGAGAGTTACTATTCACGTATCGGCCTTATTCACGATATCTGACACTATTCACGTGATACGGCACTATTCAATTTAAAAAATAAAATTTCTTCTTTTTGTCCAAAATATCTATTCTGGATACTAGCTTTGATTGTATCCATGTTTTGATCATTCTTGAATTTTACACCACTATGATTATTTTTGAGGTATTTTGAACATGGATAAAACAAAGTACTAATCCTTAATCCTTAATCCTTGTCATTTTGTTTCACTTTGGATTCGCTTTCTTTAAAATATTTTTCATCATCTTGATCTTAAATGATGATATTATGGAATATCTTTGGCACGTGTAGTGCAAAGATGAATGATTTCTGAAGAATATCTTTGGCTCAGTAGTGCAAAGATGAACAGTGTTTAGATGAACATGACCAATCGATGATGAATATCTTTGGCACAGAGTGCAAAGATGAATATGTGATTCTAGATATATATTGATTGATGTTACGGGGATAAAAGATAGACGATGAACTTTTAAATTCATACATGGAAGATAGTAGTTTGCATTCTCTACTTAACTCTTCCAAATGAATTATTATTTCATTGCGAATATTGATTTAAAATTTGTTGTCTATTGTATTCTATTAGATTTTTCCCTGTTGAAGACTAACGGTAATTTGTTGTATATTATCTTAGTCATAATATTATTTACTGAGCTAGTTGAGCTCACCCTTTTCCTTTTTGTTCCATTTTTCTCAGGAGGCGAGAATATAGCGAGTACGAGTCGGGGTATGGAATGAAGGTTCTAGAGATAGTTGTTTAGTAGTCCTCACCATTTTTGTAAAATAATGTATCAATAAATGTGATGAGGATTTATTTGAGTATAGATATTGTCTAGAAGATAATATTTGTATTTAAACTCACAGCTTTCTTGTTGTAATAATAAAGTTGTAGTTGTTTTACTGTACCATGTATTGACAACTCAGAATGGGTGATGTATACCTATTTTGGGGGTGTCACAGGCAAGTCAAACTAATGCCGCACAGACAAATAAAATGATGCCACACAGGCAAATCACACATTGGACCGCGAATTCAAATGTATGCAAATCGGATAGTGTGTTTGGCACAACATCACCAATCCATGAGCGTAAAAACAAGGGTTAACCCATACGCCTCCCACAACAAAACACTAAATGGCCCAATTCCTCCCGAGCCCAAAACGGAGACGCTGTGGACTAATCACACCGCCACGGAAAGTGTCATGCCTCTCGTGTCAAGACGACATGCGTGCATGTGGTACCCCCACATGTGGTTATAGCTCGTATACCCTACAGTATATTCTAACAAAAATACTATGTCACAACACATGCGACATAATACCAATAAAAGGGTTTTATATGTACATGTTGAACCAAATCAAATTATAGTCACAAGGTCTCAAAAAGAAGGTAGCAACATGTCTCGCTCTACAATTATCAAATATAAATAGTACTAAACATGATAACCTAATTCAAAGAGTACAAATACGAGTCATATATATCAACTCCAAAATGAAACTAATATATTTATTTCACAAAAAATAATTATGTGAAATAATAACGAAATTCAAACAAGCGACAAAACGAACAAATCAAATTTAACAAGAGTATCGCTGAAAGAGTACGGAATCTGTACCTGATACTTTCAAACCATTTATAGCACACTCCACAAAATGTTACCGTCAAATGCCAACGATATCAAATACAAAACGTTATTCGCAACCTAAATATATTCACCTAAAATTAAAAATAATCCAAACAAATAATTCCAAAATAATTTATAATCTATTTAATATGCCTTTAATCATCGCCTTATATCAATTATTAATACTCCAAAATTTATATTCCAAATATAACTCTTTAAGTTCCTTCCGTCCGAACTAATTACACAAATTAATAATACTAAATGTAAGTACATTTATAAAAATATGAACACTTCTATTTAGTACGACTATAAAATATAATTACTTATGATATTAAGATTTAATTCATTCCATATAATCTTACATATTTATTTGTATAACATCTCTTGCAAATTATGCAAGTTTTCGTAAACTTAAATTACTACTGCTATATATATTTTTTTATTTAAAGAAATCATCAATTTATTATTTTAGGATCTCCAAAATCAATCATGCATCTACTCCTCCGCTCAATCGATTGAATAAAGTGATAATAATAATAAGTACATCCGCATAAGTATTACATTAATAAATAAACTCTCCCATCTTTAAAGATCGCTCTTAGTTCTTGAATTACAAAAGTACTTGCTCATGATGAAAAAAAAACAACATACTAAATTTAATAATTTAATATAGAACCACGTGATTTATCCCCACTTTATATAATGTATAATATACTTACTTGTTACTGATGAAATTTTCCCACTAGTGATCAAAATCTCTAGTCTTTCTTCACTCGAGCCTCCTTTGTAGCTGTTCCCTTTATCTCCAAAGTGGCCACCTCTTCTTATTCAGTTTGTATAATGAAGTAATATTAGGTTAAGCTATTTATTAATTAAGTTGCCCTAATAAACTTCTATTTGGGTTAAATTAATATTAAGGCCCAAATTTTAACCACATAATATTATATATCACTTATTAATATTTATTAGCCCACATAATTTAAATGACTACTTTGACCCAATTTAAAGACAAAAAAAATTCAAACAATATATTTAAAATACATACATAAATACTTTTTTTTCGGGTATTACAATAATATACAACAAATTATCAATAGTCTTCAACAGGAAAAAATCTAATAGAATACAACAGACAACAAGTTTTAGATCAACAACTGCAGCGAAAACAATAATTCATTAGAAGAGTTAAGTAGAGAATGAAATCTACTATCATCTATGAATTTAAAAGTTCACCATCGATATTTTATCCCTGTAACATCAATCAATATACATCTTGAATCAAATAGTCATCTTTGCACTACTGCCCAAGATATTCATCATTAGTCATGTTCATCTCAACACTGCTCATCTTTGCACTACTCTGGCCAAAGATATTCGTCAGTTGGTCATGTTCATCTAAACACCTGTTCATCTTTGCACTACGGGCCAAAAATATTCATCATAAAATCATTCATCTTTACACTACGGACCAAAGATATTCATCATAAAATCATTCATCTTTGCACTACGGGCCAAAGATATTCAGTTATATCATCATTTAGGACTGAGGATGATGAAAAATATTTTAAAGAAAACGAATCTAGTGAAACAAAAGAACAAATATTAAGGATTCGTACTTTAAACAATTCAAGTTCAAAAATACTTCATAAATAACCAGAGTGGAGTAAAATTCAAGAATGAAGTTCAAATCATAGATCCAATCAAAGATAGGAATCATAACAGACAATCTTGGACACAGAAAAGGAAATTTAATTTTTCTGTGAATAGTGTCGTATTCGTGAATGAATAATCTTTATATCGTGAATAGTCTTGATATGTGAATAAGAATCTCAGACCTCAAAAGATAGAAATTTCACAAAAAACATCATCACGCTTCGTGAATAGTACTCGTGAATAGTAACTCGTGAATAGTAACTCATGAATAGTAACTCGTGAATAGTAACTCATGAATAGTAACCCCGACATGAAAAAAATTTTAAAGTTGATAAAAATTTCCAACCAATATTTCGGCATAATGATATTGAAGAAATAATATCATTTTCGAATAAAATAACATTCCTTACCTCAGAAAGAATAGTACTTCTGACTAGAATACAAAATCTAGTGCTAAAGGAACTTGCACCGTATATCAACACTCACGTACTAAAATACTCACAGAAATACGCTCGATATTATAGAGAGAGAAAGAGAGAGAAATCTGTAGTTTCTGGTGTGATTTTCAATTCTAACCTAAGCACCCTATTTATAGGAAAATGCTTAGAACACCAAAGCAGAAAATTTAATAATATTTATTAACCAAATTCATACGCCCGCCTCTAGACAATTGAAATCAGCTACTAACATGTGCAAGTGGAGCCAACCAAATAAAAAAAACATTTTTCTTATAAAAAAATTTAAAACTTCCAAAAATCAATTATTCATGAACTTTGGAACTTCAATAATTCATAATAAATAGCCCTTTTATCAGAAAATTCGAATCTCGCGAATTTTTATAGGAAATTCAATTCTCTACAACTTTGCAGAAGAAATACCGTGTGCTACTGTTCAACAACGCGTGCTACTGTTCAACAACGCGTATTAGTGTGTTTTAACCACCGGGTATTCCAACAGTATTAACGGTAACAACTACGCCGTTATTTATAAACAACTTATACTTGTCGCTTTCTTCATCCAATCGCCTTTTGGGTTATGGGCCCATTAAGGTTCATACTGTCAAATTTAATATTCCCCGAAGCAATGAGAATATTTCACGACCAAACGAATATTCTCCGACAACAATGAGTATTTTATAACCACTTGCTTATTTAAAATTATTTGCGCATTTTACCCACAACTAACCACATTAATCAAATCAACCCTTACTATTTCAAAATAATAAAAGAGGAATTAAATCTATATTTATAAAAAGTTGGGGCCTTACAATTGCTTTAGAATCTACCATTTTAAAATCAAGAAATCTATCGACTATGAATTTCTTCATGCCAGCATCTTCAGTTTTATATTTCTTGTCTAAAGATTCCCAAAGTTCTTTTGCAGTTTGAATTGTACAATATACATTATATAATGTATTATCTAAACCATTCATCACATAGTTCCTGCAAAGAAAATCTGCATGTTTCCATGCATCAACAGCAACCACCTTTTCCTTGTCAGTTTCTCCTTCAACAAGAGTAGGACAGTTCTCTTGTAGAAACCTTGCCAAGTTCAGTGTTGTAAGATAGAAGAGCATCTTTTGTTGCCAACGCTTGAAATCAGTTCCGTTGAACCTTTCAGGCTTTTCTCCATGAGACATACTCACGGCAGGAATGGTACTAGTAGATGTCATTTCTGTTATACAAAGAAGACAATTGTCAATAAACAGAAACAAATTTTTATTTGTACAAGATGTAACAAATTGTGTTTACAAATTTATTTTTGCAAAGTATTCTATATATTAACACAATAATATATATTAACATGCAATCAAAATAAACTGTTATTTGAATATGAAACAATAACAAAACTTTAACATGCAATTAAATAGCATGGAACAGATTGTAAAATTCAATTTACATGTACGTATAATATTCTTGTAACATAAAAATATAACATGATATTATATATTATCATGTAATATATATATATATATATATATATATATATATATATATATATATATATATACATGTGAAATATATAATAACTGAATATTAACATGTAAATATTTAACCAGAATATTAAACTAATTAACATGCAATTACAAACTGTTAACATGTAAAAGAACAGAAACGAAAATTCAAAGATATTTAAACTTACTGCACTTATTGCAGGAAATAAGAACATGCAATATTAAATTTACTGCACAAATTTATATTATATATTATCATATTACCGATATATATATATATATATATATATATATATATATAACAATACGAATATAAATATATAATATATTATATTAACCAAAGAAGTAATACGAACATACTGCAGGATTTGGCTTGAGAATCATATGCATCATATTCAATGAATATAACATAAAATATATAGCATGCTACAATATTTACATAAAATATAACATGCTACTATATTTATTAATATACTGTAATAACATGCTACTATAATATATATATAACATACTACTTCATTTATGCAATATATACATGCTTGAATAAGGAATGATTACAGGAATTGTGTACTTGATTTAAGTAATTCAAATACCTACTTCAAATATATATATATATATATATATATATATATATATATATATATATATATATTAACATGCAATATATATAAATGAATATATATATAATGAGAATATTATGTATGTTAACATCTAATATATATAATATTTCATAAAATATATACTAACAGAATATTCTATATTTACATGTAATAATATGCAATATTATTACAGAATACTATGTATATTAAATCAAACTATAATTACGTAAGATTAAATATGCTTTAAGATTGTTATCTGTAATATATAGTATTATTTAATATATATATATATATATATATATATATATATATATATATATATCTGAGAATCAAGAGCATTCTCCTTAAATAGCATTCCTCCTTAAATAACATTCTTTTATTAAAACTACGTCGTTTTGGAGGGACACGGTGACATTTTTGTAAATACGCGGTGACATTTTATTTAAGGAGAATGCTCTTGATCCTGACGTATATATATATAAATATAATAAAACAAAACATAATTTTATATATATATATATATATAATTATATATAGCGACCAGTAAGATCTTCTGATTTACTTCATTAAAATTGTTTTCAAAAATCATTTTATCCTTTATCAGAAGTCACCTAACTTACTGTAGAACACCTTGTTCGTTGTCAACCCTAGGTAAGTCTCTTGTGCGAGCGGTGAAGGATTTTAGAACAATAGGTATGAGTCTACCCAGGTAAGAGGGTCTGAATGGAAGATAAAGAGTGAATATTTTTGAGCCCAGTAATAATGAGTAGGTTATTTAGATCTAACTCCTCATTAGTCATAGTCAACCTTACAACCTTTACCGGATATAGTTAATCGTGAAGAAAAGCAATTATGAAAATATCGATCAAGTTTTACATAAGCTCGAATATACCTGCAATTTCTCCCAAAGAAATTTATCACCAACATTTTTAGATAACTTTAAAAGCATTATAATGTTAAAAGCAGGTTGAAAAGGTTTATGCTATTAACAAAGAATATGAAAATTGTAGCCTTCTTTCCCCGATGTTATTAAAAACATAGAAAAAGGGTTATAATTTCATCCACATAGGTCTAGTTCAAGTAGCAGTTAAACCATTGAATATTAAAGGAATTAATTCAAGTATCTACCTACATCTCGGAGATGCTAGATTTTTTGAATTAGTATCCAAGCATAATAGGTGCTATGGAAGCCATCGCATGATGGTCCTATCCATTTTAATTGCTTTCCCGACTTCATACTTAGTCTAAGTGATCAACACCTATTAAAGGCTTTAACATTAAATATTAAAACAGCAGGAAAAATTACACAAATGATTGAAGGTTCTCAACCAATTGCGTTAATCTATAGAATTTATTATAAGACCATGAAGACTAATTTGAATGTCCATGCTCTTAATAAAAGCCCTAAAGATCACAATCGTATTAATTCAAAGTTCAACCAAATGATGCTAATATCCAAATCCACAGAACAATTCTATGGAAAGATATTACGTTACCCAGTCAGTGGATTTTACCAAGTGAAATACCACAACAGCCTGTAGTAAACAATGTAGTGAACATTGAAAACATAAGGCAATTTTCTGATGGAACTGTCAAAGTTAGCTTTGAACGTTCTAGAAGACCGATTATTATAGAAGACTACTCTAGTTCTTCTTCGCTCCTTCTATGGATCTCGCTGAAGAGATTACAAGTCCTTAGTAACCCTTCTATAAGAGATATTAAGTTAAAAGAATTTTAAATCAAGGTCAAGCAAGTCATCCTTGTTATTCTTGTCACCCTCGAAATTATCCAAATGAAAGAAGAAAGCTTCTTCTTCTCCTAGGCTCCTTCGAGCTTCCAACTCGATCGATTTTGATGTTCCAATTAATAATCGGCTAAGAGTCATTAAGAAAGAATTTGTGTTAGATTGGATTAGTCTTGTGAATGATTTTAACTCCAAATCTAATAAAATTAAAAGACATCAATTTAGAAAAAATCACCCAACCGAGAAGGAAAGAGATAAAATTGTCAATAAATGGAAGAAATTTATTGGTAGTGAAAAATTAATATTACCTTCTACGATTGGTATGAAGCGATATCAATATAAATGCAATGTTATAACTAAAACTCAATGGGTTAAAGAAGACAAGTCTAAGGTCTTGTCTAGTCACCCACCCTTAGAATCATCTTAATTTCAAAAAAAATACTTGATGTTTGGCCACCCATTTAAAATCTCCAATGGAATTAATGATGATAAAAAAACATAGAAACGCTTAAATTTTAGTAACCAATACCTAGCAACATAGAGGAAAATAGTTAGACGAGGATTAAAGAAAAATTTGAAGAAAATATAATTAAAAACCAGAGTCAAAAATTGTTCAACCACTATTAAAACTACCGAAAAATAGAGAAAATTAGGTTTACCTAATAAAGACGTTGATCTTCGGTAGCCGTTGATCGTTATTTAAAAATTAAAACAAAAGACCTAATCGGAAAAAGCGGTACTATTGCTATTATCGATCGATTAATTACGATAATGAAAGCGATGAGTCGATCGATAGTCAATCACCACTCATCAAGATAAGATATTCATGACCAGTTAAATAAGTTAACCGTCCATAATACTAGCATGACCAGAAATTGGTATTCTAGACCAACTCCTCCAGATCTACAATTTGAAGAGAGAAATCTAGATAAACAATTTTCTATTTCGTCTAATAAAATTTATGAATGGAATATTGACGGATTTAGCGAACAAGAAATCCTCAATAAGTTAAATCATATGTCCATGGTGGCAAACAGCTATCTAACTAAATTCAACACTCTAACTCAACCAGATATTGTTGAATTATCAATAGTGGATTCTGGTATTCTCGGATATTGGTGAGAAAAACATCTCATCAAGATTCTAGATTATCTATAATCCATGCTCGTTATTCGATTAAACCGATGACAACCCCGATTTTTAATGAAGCTATATGAATAGGGCCACCACGATGGAGTAAATACTTTGATTTATACTATAATAAAACACTTCGTAGAACCCCAAAGAACATCACCGAAAGAATCCACGATCACTAAGTAATCTCACTTGTCCCACTCTAAGTGACTTTAGATGGTACAAAGATGTTTTTACTTCTAGAGTTATGATGAGAAATGACATGAATAATAAACCTTTCTGGAAAGAAAAATTTGTTAATGGTTTACCATCCTTATTTGCTCATAAAGTTCGTGAAGAACTTAGCAAAAATTTAGGATATATTGATTATGATAATCTCACTTATGGTGACATAATCAGTTATATTCAAAAGATAGGATTAAAAATGTGCATTGATTTTAAGTTAGCCAAACAAGCTAGTAAAGACAAGAAGAAAGCCAAATATGAGCTCGGAACATTTTGTGAGCAATATGGTCTACCTCCTGTGGCTCCTTCTAGACGAAAGCACAGGCATAAACATATTGACTCTCACAGAAGTCATAGACGTCACAAGAAAAGACGTAGTCATCATAAAAATAAGAATCAAGATGATTATTATAATAAGCCCAAACTCATTAATAAAAAACATAATAAAAGACCTAAAAAATTTGATAAAAGTAAAATTGTGTGCCACAATTGTTGTGACGCCCCCAAAATTAGGTATACGTCACCCATCTTGGGTCGCCACTTACATGGTACATAAATTCAAATACAAACCTAATTATACATCTGTCATGTAACATACGATAATACATAAACTGAGAGTTCTAATAGGAATAATGTCATTTAGACAATATCCATACTCAAGGAGTCCTCATTACATTTATTGTCACACTTATTTAATGAATAGTGAGGACTACTAATGCTATCTTCGGGACCATCACTCTTTTCCCCGACTTCGTCCAAATATATTCTCATTTCACGAAGAGAAAAAGAAAGAAAGGGGTGAGCTCAACTAGCCCAAAGAAGAAATATTATGACTAAGATAATGCAGAATAAATTATCATTAGCCTTCAACAGTGTTAAACTGATAAAATACAATAGACAAATTATCCATGCACTACGGCCAAAGATAATCGTGTATTCAATTACGGTTATGATTATACCGAACAATCCCTAGTCATAATCATACCAAGTCCATCTATGCACTACAGGCCACAGATGACTTTCAACATAATATAAACATGAGGATAATGATATAAAGAATCAATCAAATGAGATAAAGGATAAATATTAAACATTTATAATATAATTTATCCAGGATTCAAGAATATCCCCATGTTATCAATCACTTAATAATCCCATAATCTAATATCATTAATATTATAACAATATTTTAATCACTTCTTAAATTTATAAACAATTTATCTCAATTGTTTACGCTTTTACCATATAATGAATTTAATCATTCAAAATTCCATACTCATAAGATATCATCACCAATTATCAAATCCTCATCAAAAAATATGCATATACTCTATATAGGATTCTCTAGCCATAAAATCCTATTTTCAACTTTGTTACTTCACATAACATATTTAACTCATATGTTCAGTAATTAAACTATTTTTATGAAAAATACCAAATCAGTCCCAAAAATATTTCTTTTCTGGGATTTAGCATAATATAGTCCCACAATGTAAATATATTTTTCTCGAATTTTTAAAATTCATTTACTATTTTTCAAAAATCAATTTCTAATTAATTCCTTAAGAAATTAGCTACCTCAAGTTTAACTCCAAAATTCCCAAATCTTGGCAGGACCTTAAACATGTTAACTTGAGCTTCCAGTTTAAATTTCATGGTCATCGGAGTTATAGAACTCCGGTTATAGCGTTTTTCGTCGGAAAAACCTAAATATTGAAATAGACATAACTTGCTCATTTTAAGTCAGAATAAGCTCATTTTTGGACAGGAGGTACTTTATACCATATACCTTCATGTCCCAAAAGGTCAGAATTTTTCTCATAATTTAAGTGGCCGAAACAGCCCCTCTAAAATCATGGCAGCAACTTTTTCGGTTTTTGTAGCTTTGTACTCCTTTGCTAAAATCAGTCCACACAAAAATCTACAACACCTTTTCCAGTAATTCCACTTGGATTAGTTAGGTAACTCATAGATCTAACTCTAGGACTTGACCACACTCAAAAATTCAAAATATAATAGGAGATATGGTCAATTGAATTTCATGTTACGTTTTTCACCAAAATCTGATTTTCAACTCTTTGTGATTTCTAAGAAACCTTCATGTTTTCACATAATAACCAACATAACTCATCATAACACTTACTAATACTTCATATACCCATGATTTTCATTAGTCCAATGCTTGTATTATGACTTTCATCATAATCCTCGTAAACAGATCCTTTTAGTTGAAAAAATATTTGAGGGTTTAAGAAATGGGTTTTTTCTTTGGGTCAATACAAAATTCGATTTCACGTTCTAGGGTAGGCTAGGAAGTCTTCAAGAATACGCCAAGAAATTTATTAATGATAGAAATATCATTCAAAACTGTTACTCTCATCCAAGACTTATATAGTACGTCACATTAATATTAACTGTGACTTCTATCCCTTAACCTGGATAGCACCTCACAATGATACCTATCAACTTGCCATCTTCAGTCACGACATCGCCTACAGAAAGTCTGGCTTCGGTACATTTCACACAAGGAAGTCAACAACGAAAGGATCGGGGCTCTTTACTTATGGCTTGATATGACAATGATTGACTTTAATGGTTTGGTTACTTGAATTCGTACAACAGGTTGGTTATGAATATAAAAGCTAACAACCTTACGAAAAACATGATGATTAGTTAACCAATTGATTCCTAAAATCACATCAAAGGCCAGTATTTTTAAAAAAATAAGATCGACAAGTAACGTGAAAGTGTTTATTTGAATCAAACAAGATTTAAAAACAGTAGAGGTAACAAAGGCTCCTACTAACGAAGTTTCAACCAATAAGTCAAAGTCTAACTTCTCCGGAGTCAAATTTAAACGTTGAACGCAAGCAAGAGAGATAAAATAATGGGTAGAACCAGTATCTTATAAGGTATAGACTTCGCAATTTATAATTAACTAACCCGTGCTAACTTCGTTCGTTTTACTCGCTTTTTGAAGAAGTCATGAAAATGCACTTCCTAAAACCAACGACTTTGTTTTGTCCACATCCACCTTTGGTGCCACCGTCCCCACTAGACTTGACTTTGGTGCACAACAAAAAATTGGGCTAAATGACCTTCTCTTCTTGCAATTTCCAATTATCTTTGCCATGATTACCAATCAAGTGGTTACCATTCTTGGCATGATAATTTCCCCCGTGATGGTTATCATTATTCGATAGTCGTTGCCAGCGATAAAGATGATTATTATCGTGTTGTTGGTCGTTACCTTTTGTTTGAGTGAATCAACACTCTCATGTGTTTCTTTGCTTATCTCAGCATTTTCAGATGCCATTCTCTAACACTGTCACAAAACAAGGGTTAATTAACATATCACATATTATCCCTATACTCGTTCCGACCAATTAAATACCAAATAAATTTAGGTAGGTCATACTAGCGAAGGAATTTCCGCCTCTCCCTCCTAGTTCTTATCTCACATCTCGGCCGGGATCATATCCTAAGCTCGATACCAACCGTGACGCCCCAAAAATTAGGTATACATCACCCATCTTGAGTCGCCACTTACATGGTACATAAATTCAAATACAAACTTAATTATACATCTATCGTGTAACATACGACAATACATAAACTGAGAGTTCTAATAGGAATATTGTCATTTAGACAATATCCATACTCAAGGAGTCCTCATTACATTTATTGTCACACTATTTAATGTAATATAGTGAGGACTACTAATGCTATCTTGGGACCATCACTCTTTTCCCCAGGCTCGTCCCAAATTATATTCTCATTTCTCAAGAGAACAATGAAAGAAAGGGTGAGCTCAACTAGCCCAAGAAGAAATATTATGACTAAGATAATGCGAGAATAAATTATCATTAGCCTTCAAATATGTTAAACCGATAAAATACAATAGACAACCGGTTTAATCTGCGGTGAATGTGCAATCCATTAAAAGAGTCAAGTAAAAATAAAGTCTACTATCTTTTAGGTTTTAAAAGGTTTTCATCAATTTTTATCACTAAGACTCGCTTTAATGAATAAACCACAATATCTAATCATCCCCGTATACCCACGGTCCACGGATTTTCATTAAATTATCAATGGTCATGACTATACCGAATCACCCCCGGTCATAATCATACCAAAACTATCCATCAACGCATTACGAAGCCACCGAGGACTTTTGTCACATCATTTATATCAAGCCATGATTATACCGAATGAACCCCTCGGTCATAATCATACTAAGTTCATCTATGCACGTAAGCCAAAGATAACTTTCAACATAATATAAACATGAGGATGATGACAATGATATAAGAATTCAATAAAACAAGTTCAAGAATTAATTTCTCTAGGATTTATTAACGTCCAAATTGTCAACAAGATACTGCTTTGTAGAGTAAAATTCAAGAATGATCGTAAGAATATTTCCATGAAAAGATACTTGGATGAAACGAAATATCAAGGATATTATACTAATTTCATGGAGTATAGAAGTCAAAGTTTTAACTAACCGGGGTATAATAAAGAATGGAATAACAAAAGAAATCACCATGCATGCGGTATTTGGCATGTACGAAGTTATTCCAATGAATAATAATAATCGGAACCAAATGAAATTCACAATCGAAGCAGATGATCCAATGTAATAATAAATGCTGAATAATAATAAACAATGGAACCGTGTCCTGTAAAATACACAGCATGTGATATTCCAACAGTAATAATAAATGCGGAATAATAAACAATGGAACCGTGTCCGTAAAACACATATCTGAGGATATTCCAACGTAATAATAAAGAATTGAATAATGTAAGAAGATCACCAAGTATAGGGGATTCCACATATACTGAGTTATTCCAATGTAATAAATAAGAATGGAATAATATAAAGATTTCACCAAGTATAGGTATCTGCCATGATACAAAAGTTATGTATAGGGTATGCCACTTTTACAAAGTTATTCCAATGTAATAATAATGAATGGAATAATGTAAGTTATCTTCATGAATAAGAAAGAATAACACCCTTACGGCACAACAAATAATATCCCTTACCTTAGAAGAACCTAATATTGGAAAAGTGAAGTAGCGTAATACTTTTCTTCTTTCTCTATATAGATTTTCTCTCTATAGCTTCTCTCTATAATTTCTCTCTCTAGAGTTTCAATTGAATTAAGTAAGAAAATAATGAAGGAATGAGCTTCTATTTATAGGAAAATAGAATGCATAGTAATTAATCCATGAACGGTCCAGATTGATTTACTTTAATCGACTATCCCATGTTTAAAGCAAAATCTTTTAAATAAAATATCATATATTCTATTTATATAAAAACATTTTACTATGCAAACACTATGTAACACTATGCAAAACACTACGCAAAAACACTATGCAACACTATGCGTAATAAAATATAATATATTCTATTTATAGAATAACTTTAATAAAGTATTATGTTTTATATATAAAAGATGTTTCGCTTTTATTACGTTAATAATAATGAAATAAAACAAAATGTCATTATCACTATAATAATTCATATTATTAATCGATGATAATGGAATCAAACCGAGTGACTTCTCACATAAGCATCAATAATCAATACCGTGTAATACTTACGCATGCAACCACACACATCGCATTTTTTACTACCGAGTAGTTCAACAAGATCAACGGTAAAACTTCCGCCGTTATTTCAATAAAATATTTTTATCGCTTTCTCGATCCGACAATAATTCATTAGGGTCCACCAATGATTGAGCCTTTATACGAATATTCCCCGCTAAACCGAATATTCCCCACCAATCGAATATAATATAACCACTTGCATACTTTGCAAAATTTATAAATACTACCCACAACTATAATATTATCTCAAATTCACACCATAATATTAAAAAATTATTTCGACAAAATTTAAATCTTTATTGATAAAATCTGGGGTCTCACAATCTCCCCTCCTATGGAATTTCGCCCTCAAAATTAGGGTACGTGCACTGTATGATAATGAGGTGAGGATACCTTGAATACCTTTATCGTTGAAAACATTAAATTCATCTTTGCAATCCTACCAAAGATATTCATTAACAATTCATCTTTGCACTACAAAGCTAAGATATATACAACTCAGAAACCAATAATGCCGAGACTCGACTAATAGTATCACGACCACGAATTATCCATGCACCATTGCCAAGGATATTCGTGTTTTCAATCTGATCATGATTATACCGAATAATCCTTGGTCATAATCATACCAAGTCTATCAATGCACTACTACGAAAGATGACTTTTTACCACATCCATGAATTAATATTTCATTCTTTGAGACTCACCAATAATTAATCCATATCATCGAATCATCCCTACACTACGTGCCAAGGATATTCATTAAGATCACGACCACGAATTATCCATGCACTACTACCAAAGATAATCGTGTATTCATTAGTATCACGATGCAAGAATTATCCATGCACTACTACCAAAGATAATCGTGTATTCATTAGTATCACGACCACAAATTATCCATGCACTATGGCCAAAGATAATCGTGTATTCATTAGTATCACGACCCCAAATTATCCATGCACTACTACCAAAGATAATCGTGTATTCATTAGTATCACGACCACAAATTATCCATGCACTACGGCCAAAGATAATCGTGTATTCATTAGTATCACGACCACAAATTATCCATGCACTACTACCAAAGATAATCGTGTATTCATTAGTATCATGACCACAAATTATCCATGCACTACACCCCCAAAGATAATTGTGTATTCATTAAGTATCACGACCACAAATTATCCATGCACTACTGCCCAAAGATAATCGTGTATTCAATTACGGTTATGATTATACCGAACAATCCCCAGTCATCATAATCATACCAAGTCCATCTATGCACTACAAAATACGATGACTTTCAACATAATATAAACATGAGGATAATGATATAAAGAATCAATCAAATGAGATAAAGGATAAATATTAAACATTTATAATATAATTTATCCGTGATTCAAGAATATCCCCATGTTATCAATCACTTAATAATCCCATAATCTAATATCATTAATATTATAATAATATTTTAATCACTTCTTAAATTTATAAACAATTTATCTCAATTGTTTACGCTTTTACCATATAATGAATTTAATCATTCAAAAATTCCATACTCATAAGATATCATCACCAATTATCAAATCCCTCATCAAAAAAATATGCATATACTCTATATAGGATTCTCTAGCCATAAAATCCTATTTTCAACTTTGTTACTTCACATAACATATTTAACTCATATGTTCGTAACTAAACTATTTTTATGAAAAATACCAAATCAGTCCCAAAAATATTTCTTTTCTGGGATTTAGCATAATATAGTCCCACAATGAAAATATATTTTTCTTGGAATTTTTAAAATTCATTTACTATTTTTCAAAAATCAATTTCTAATTAATTCCTTAAGAAATTAGCTACCTCAAGTTTAACTCCAAAAATTCCCAAATCTTGGCAGGACCTTAAACATGTTAACTTGAGCTTCCAGTTTAAATTTCATGGTCATCGGAGTTATAGAACTCCGGTTATAGCGTTTTTCGTCGGAAAAACCTAAATATTGAAATAGACACAACTTGCTCATTTTAAGTCAGAATAAGCTCATTTTTGGACAGGAGGTACTTTATACCATATACCTTCAAGTCCCAAAAGGCCAGAATTTTTCTCATAATTTAAGTGGCCGAAACAGCCCCTCTAAAATCATGGCAGCAACTTTTTCGGTTTTTGCAGCTTTGTACTCCTTTGCTAAAATCAGTCCACACAAAAATCTACAACACCTTTTCCAGTAATTCCACTTGGATTAATTAGGTAACTCATAGATCTAACTCTAGGACTTGACCACACTCAAAAATTCAAAATATAATAGGAGATATGGTCAATTGAATTTCATGTTACGTTTTTCACCAAAATCTGATTTTCAACTCTTTGTGATTTCTAAGAAACTTTCATGTTTTCACATAATAACCAACATAACTCATCATAACACTTACTAATACTTCATATACCCATGATTTTTATTAGTCCAATGCTTTTATTATGACTTTCATCATAATCCTCGTAAATGCATCTTTTAGTTGAAGAAATATTTGAGGGTTTAAGAAATGGGTTTTTGTCTGGGGTCAATACAAAATTCGATTTCACGTTCTAGGGTAGGCTAGGAAGTCTTCAAGAATACGCCAAGAAATTTATTAATGATAGAAATATCATTCAAAATCATTATTTCTCTCATCCAAGACTTGTATAAGACGTCACATTAATATTAACTGTGACTTCTATCCCTTAACCTGGATAGCACCTCACAATGATACCTATCAACTTGCCATCTTCATCACGACATCGCCTACAAAAAGTCCGGCTTCCGGTACATTTCACACAAGGAAGTCAACAACGAAAGGATCGGGGCTCTTTACTTATGGCTTGATATGACAATGATTGACTTTAATGGTTTGGTTACTTGAATTCGTACAACAGGTTGGTTATGAATATAAAAGCTAACAACCTTACGAAAAACATGATGATTAGTTAACCAATTGATTCCTAAAATCACATCAAAGGCCAGTATTTTTAAAAAAATAAGATCGACAAGTAACGTGAAAGTGTTTATTTGAATCAAACAAGATTTAAAAGCGAGAGAGGTAACAAAGGCTCTACTAACGAAGTTTCACCAATAAGTCAAAGTCTAACTTCTCCGGAGTCAAATTTAAACGTTGAACGCAAGCAAGAGAGATAAAATAATGGGTAGAACCAGTATCTTATAAGGTATAGACTTCGCAATTTATAATTAACTAACCCGTGCTAACTTCGTTCGTTTTACTCGCTTTTTGAGAAGTCATGAAAAATGCACTTCCTAAAACCAACGACTTTGTTTTGTCCACATCCACCTTTGGTGCCACCGTCCCAGCTAGACTTGACTTTGGTGCACAACAAAATTGGGCTAAATGACCTTCTCTTCTTGCAATTTCCAATTATCTTTGCCATGATTACCACCGAAGTGGTTACCATTCTTGGCATGATAATTTCCCCCATGATGGTTATCATTATTCTGATAGTCGTTGCCAACAGTATGATTATTATCGTGTTGTTGGTCGTTACCTTTTGTTTGAGCTGAATCAACACTCTCATGTGTTTCTTTGCTTATCTCAGCATTTTCAGATGCCATTCTCTAACACTGTCACAAAACAAGGGTTAATTAACATATCACATATTATCCCTATACTCGACCGACCAATTAAATACCAAATAAATTTAGGTAGGTCATACTAGCGAAAAATTTCCGCCTCCCTCCTAGTTCTTATCTCACATCTCGGCCAGGATCATATCCCTAAGCTCGATACTAATGACGCCTTCAAAAATTAGGTATACATCACCCATCTTGAGTCGCCACTTACATGGTACATAAATTCAAATACAAACTTAATTATACATCTATCGTAACATACTTACAATACATAAACCGAGAGTTCTAATAGGAATATTGTCATTTAGACAATATCCATACTCAAGAGTCCTCATTACATTTATTGTCACACTATTTAACGTAATAGTGAGGACTACTAATGCTATCTTCTTGGACCATCACTCTTTTCCCCGACTCGTCCCAACTATATTCTCATTTCACAAGAGAAATGGTGAAAGAAAGGGTGAGCTCAATCTAGCCCAAGAAGAAATATTATGACTAAGATAATGCGAATAAATTATCATTAGCCTTCAACAATGTTAAAACCGATAAAATACAATAGATAAACCACGCTTTAATCTGCGGTGGATGTGCAAATCCATTAAAAGAGTCAAGTAAAAAATAAAGTCTACTATCTTTTAGGTTTTAAAAGGTTTTCATCAATTTTATCACTAAGACTCGCTTTAATGAATAAACCACAATATCTAATCATCCCCGTACTACTGGTCACGGATTTTCATCAAATTATCAATGGTCATGACTATACCGAATCACCCCGGTCATAATCATACCAAAAACTATCCATCATCGCATTACAGCCAATCGAGGACTTTTGTCACATCATTTATATCAAGCCATGATTATACCGAATGAACCTCGGTCATAATCATACTAAGTTCATCTATGCACGTAAGCCAAAGATAACTTTCAACATAATATAAACATGAGGATGATGACAATGATATAAGAATTCAATAAAACAAGTTCAAGAATTAATTTCTCTAGGATTTATTAACGTCCAAATTGTCAACAAGATCTTTGCTTTTGTAGAGTAAAATTCAAGAATAATCGTAAGAATATTTCCATGAAAAGATATCTTTGGATGAAACGCAAATATCAAGGATATTATACTAATTTCATGGAGTATAGAAGTCAAAGTTTTAACCAACCGGGTATAATAAAGAATGGAATAACAAAAGAAATCACCATGCATGCGGTGCTTGCGATGTATGAGTTATTCCAATGTAATAATAATAACGGAACCAGTCGGTGAAATTCACACCGGCAGGATGATCCAAATGTAATAATAAATGCTGAATAATAATAAACAATGGAACCAGTCCTGTAAAATACACGTATGTGATATTCCAATGTAATAATAAATGCGAATAATAAACAATGGAACCGAGTCCCGTGTAAACACACATATCAGAGGATATTCCAATGTAATAATAAAGAATGGAATAATGTAAGAAGATCACCAAGTATAGGGGATTCCAAGCAGACATCTGAGTTATTCAACCCAGAATAAATAAGAATGGAATAATATAAGGATTTCACCAAGTATAGGTATGTCACAGATACAAGGTTATGTATAGGGTATGCCACTTTTACGAGTTATTCCAACGTAATAATAATGAATGGAATAATGTGTTCTCTTCATGAATAAGAAAGAATAACACCCCTTACGCGGATACAACAAATAATATCCCTTACCTGTAAGAATCAATATTGGAAAAGTGAAGTAGCGAGAATACTTTTCTTCTTTCTCTCTATAGATTTTCTCTCTATAGCTTCTCTCTATAATTTCTCTCTCTAGAGTTTCAAAGGAATTCGTAAGAAAATAATGAAGGAATGAGCTTCATTTATAGGAAAATAGAATGCATAGTAATTAATCCATGAATCGGTCCAGATTGATTTACTTTAATCGGATTATCCATATTTAAAGCAAAATCTTTTAAATAAAATATCATATATTCTATTTATATAAAAACATTTTACTATGCAAACACTATGCAACACTATGCAAAACACTACGCAAAACACTATGCAACACTATGCATAATAAAATATAATATATTCTATTTATAGAATAACTTTAATAAAGTATTCATTTTTTATAAAAAGATGTTTACGCTTTATTACGTTAATAATACTGAATAAAACAAAACGTCATTATCGCTATAATAATTCATTTTATTAATCGACAATAATGGAATCAAACTTAGTGACTTCTCACATAAGCATCAATAATCAATACCGCTATGCTACTTATGCAACCACACGTATTCGTATTTCTTTTACTACCGAGTAGTTCAACAAGATCAACCAGAAAACTTCCGCCGTTATTTCAATAAAATATTTTTGTCGCTTTCTCAATCCGACATGATAATTACATTATGGGGTCCACCAATGATTGAGCCTTTGTACGAATATTCTCTGCTAAACCGAATATTCCCTGACCAATCGAATATAATATAACCACTTGCATACTTTGCAAAATTTATAAATACTACCCACAACTATAATATTATCTCAAATTCACACCATAATATTAAAAAATTATTTCGACAAAATTTAAATCTTTATTGATAAAATCTGGGGTCTCACAATTGTGGGCAAAAGGGTCATTATAAAAGTGAATGCAAAATAAAACAGAAGTTGTCTCAGTTAAATATTACTAGTGAAGATACTGAGTATATATTAGAGTTAATGAGAAAAGAAAATGAAGTTAGTAATAATGAAGACTCTAACATTTCATATTCCTCTGATACTAACAGTAATAATAATTCAAACAGTAGCACCGAAGAAGTCACCATCTGTGCTAATAATTGCAATGAAAATTGTTGCACTAAAAGGATTAATGTAATTAACAAAGATGATGAAGAAAGTTCTTTGTTAATTGATTTAATTAGTAAAATCACTGATCCTAAGTTAAAAGCCCAATACACAAAACAGTTAAAAGATTTATTAACTAAAGATAATAGAGAAAATGATAAGTTTATTAAAGCTAAAGAGAAACCAATTTTTAGTCTTAATAAAACTTTAGAAAGATTTAAATCTCCAGTTAAAGAAGTCAGTCTTCCAGAATTAAATCAGGAAGTTAATAAATTAAAGAAAGAAATAGCTAATTTAAAAATAGAAGTCTCTAATCTAAGAAAAGATTTTGATAAAAGGCCTGATCTTCAAATCAATGATTCCTCATCCAGTGATGATGATCACGATGAACCAGAATCATCTGGTACTAAAGACATTTCAGACTTATTTATTCAAGGTCTTTCACTTAAAAGAATTAAAGACATCACTATTTAGAAATGGTATGTATCTATTAACCTAGTTGTGGATAAAAACTTTTCTATACGGCTTACTGCCTTGGTTGATACAGGTGCAGATTTAAACTGTATCCAAGAAGGTCTAATTCCAACTAAGTATTACAAGAAAACCAGTGAAAAATTGAATTCAGCTAATGGTAGTCAAATGGAAATAAAATATAAATTACCTAAAGTGCATATTTGTCAAGATGACATGTGTTTCAAAACATCTTTTGTTTTGATTCGCAATCTTACAGATAAAATTATTTTGGGTTTACCATTTATATATTTATTATACCCATTTACTACTAGTAATGAAGGATTAACTTGTAAACATTTAGGAAAGAAAATAACATTTAAGTTTCTTATTAAACCAAAAGAAAGAGATTTAAAATTTATTCAAGAAGAATCCATTTCCAAATCATTGAGTTTAATCAATTGTAAATCTACACATTTGAATTTCTTAAAAGAAGAGATCAAATATAAAAGAATTGAAGAACAACTTCAAAATGAAGAGGTTCAATTAAGAATTGAAGAATTGAAAACGTACATGAAGAATAACCTTTGTTCTGATTCCCCCAATGCCTTTTGGCATAGGAAGAAACATATGGTTAGGCTTCCTTACGCTAAGGAATTCAAAGAACATTTAATTCCCACTAAGGCTAGGCCTATTCAGATGAGTCATGAACAAATGGAGTTATGTAAGAATGAAATCAATGATCTCCTCAATAAAGGGTTAATTAAACCCAGTAAATCCCCTTGGTCTTGCTCTGCCTTTTATGTCAACAATGAAGCAGAAAAAGAAAGAGGTGTACCTCGTTTAGTTATCAATTACAAACACAAGGTCTTAGAATGGATTAGGTACCCCCTTCCCAACAAAGACGACCTTATCAATAGGTTAAGTAATGCCACCATTTTTAGTAAATTCGACCTTAAATCCGGTTTCTGGCAAATTGCCATTCATCCTGATGATCGAGACAAAATAAAGATTCACCACTTCGCTTTGGACATTATGAATGGAATGTTCGAGCATTTGGCCTAAAAATGCTCCAAGTGAATTTCAAAATATCCTCAATGACATATTAAACCCTTTCAGCCATTTTATCGTTGTTTATATCGACGACATTCTAGTTTACTCCAAGACTATTGAAGAACACGAAAAACATTTAAAATCGTTCTTCACTACTATTAAAGTAAATGGTCTTGTTCTTTCTCCTTCCAAATGCAACTGCTTGAGTCCGAATAAGGTTTCTTGGTCTTAATATCTTCAATGGACAAGTTCACCTATTATCGAACGAGCTACTCAATTCACGACAAGTTCCCGGATAAGATAACCAATAAAACCCAACTCAGAGATTTCTTGGCTCATTTGAATTATATAGGCAAGTTCTACAAGAATCTCAGAAGATTTGCAAACCTCTTTTTCAAATTTGCAAAATAATCCTCCATCTTGGACTGACATTCATACTTCTGCAGTCCAACAAGTTAAAAAATATGTCAAGACATTGCCCTGCCTTGGCATTTCCAATGATTCAGCTTTCAAAATTGTTGAGACCGACGCCTCAAATATTGGATTCGGAGGCATTCTTAAACAAAAGTTAACATCCGATTCCCCAGAACAAATTGTTCGGTTTCATTCCGGCGCATGGAATACTATACAGTCAAAATATAGTACTATTAAAAAGGAAATTCTTTCATTAGTATTATGTATTAATAAATTTCAAAATGACTTGTTAAATCAGAAATTTTCGGTTCGCATTGATCGTAAGTCGACCAAGTACATTTTAGTAAAAGATGTTGAAAATTTAGCCTCTAAGCATTTTTTTCGCTAGATGGAAAGCTTTATTAAGCATTTTGATTTTGATATTGAATACATTAAAGGCAAAAATAATTCTATTCCCGATTTTCTTACCGTAGAATTTATTCATACAGTACTATATGATCATGAGTTTCAGAGGTCCATCCTCCTCTCAGGGTCCGGGTCGCCCTAGTGGCCCAAGTAATCAACCCAGAGGTACCTTAGTCCCTCACCCAGTTACCCTTGTCTATCACTCAAACAAATTTTCTGTTCTTGGGACAATCCCCAAGCCTTACAGATTCAAATTTCTAGTTAATAAACCTGAACCCATTGACCCAATCAGTAATCCAACAAAAACCTCGTCTTCAGCTCCCAGTCACTCCTCTTTTGAGCATGTGCTCAAATGGGAAAGTTATTTGTTTCATATTGAACCATACATGAAGCCAAAAAATGATCCAGTTAAGCTTGCTGCCCAGTTTTTCCCTCCTGGTTGGCATTTTCCTCCTGCCACTCCTTATAAGTCTCTTGTTTATTATAAGGACATTCTCCTCAAACCGAGTCAAGAATATCAAACCAATTTATGCAAACAATGATAAATCAAAAGTTCTTTATCATTCTTTGTATATTAAACAATTCCTTCAGATTTCTGATTGGGGTAAAAATCCCTCCGATCTAATGGATCTCTCCAGTCATAGTAATCCCTTTTGCTTTTATGATTATATTGACGCCTGGTATAAGGTTCTCCTTCATCAGAATGAGTTCCATACACTACAAGAAAAAGGCCTATCAGCGACCAAGGATATCAACGACGCATATCCGGTCATGAGATATACTTATAATGACCAACATCGGTAGTAAATTGAATCTGGTCGCATTTATTATCAATGATCGCAGCGTGTCACGCTTTCGTCATTGACATTAGTTTCCTCCCAAAATTGGTGCGAAAAAAGTGGCGCGTTTATTTGTTGCAACCAATATATATATCGGCGACCGCAATCGCCGGTCGTTAAAGGGCCACGCCATAAAAAATCGTGATCAGTAATGGCGGTCGTTGGACGCTGATCATTGATCAACTAAAACTTATTCGCACTCGTGTTCGCGATATCGGTAGAAGAAAAAAAAAGAAAGAGATACACGAGGGAGAAGAGGGAGTAGGGGCAAGAGAGGACTGTGACTGCCGCACCACCGCTGCAGAGACTACCCGCTTTCACCACCGCCGCACCACCACTTCACCACACCCAGAAAAACTAATTTTGGGTTTAATTTGTTTGTTTAATATGCTAGAATTTGTGTTTAATTTAGGGTTTTAATTTATTTTGTTATAAAATGATGAATCCTCGAATGAATTAGTGTTCAATTTGAGTTTTGAAATTTAATCTAGGGTTTAATTTGTTATATATTAATCGAAATTTGAATTCAACTTGGGTTTGATATATTGGAAATTTGGATTTGATATGTATTGTATTGTATAATCGCAATTAGTGTTTGATTTATGTAAATACATATTCTACAATTAAGTTTTAATTTGTATAAATTTGAGTTTGATATGTAATGTATGAAATGTAAAAGAATGTATCAATTTTTGGTTTGTTTATGCATGTTTAGGTATAGTGTATATATTTGATATATTTGATATATATATGGAATAGTAACATTTATCTCTGACGATTATTTCGTAGAAATTAAGTTTCATGCCCTGACACGTATATCCCTAAACTTTTAGTTTCCTTATTCTGTTTTGCAATAGCAAATTTTGTAGGATTATTTTTTGATTTTATTTCAGTGTACTGATTCTTGGTGGTTCCCCCGCTAATCTTCCTATAAATTCCATTCCTAAAACCCCGTAGACTGCTTTGGTTTATCTAGTCTTGATGCTGTTTTACCCATTGATAGACACAAACCTAGATTGGATCTAGAGCTGTAATTTAGTTTATTAGTGTGTTTTCTAGAGCTGTAATTTGGTTTATCTAGTCTTGATACTGATTTATCGTTATTGTTTTGGTCTTATTATATTGGGAATTTGTATATTTCTCTTGGTTTGTGTCTTGGGTGCCTAGAAATGACTTTATATGCATCTGTCGTGCGTGTGGCTAGTCCATATTATAGGGAGAGACTCGCTAATTTTTTTATTAGTCGGGTAGTTCTGAACATTTATACTATTAACGAGCCTATTGTTGATCCACTAGAGCCTTAAGGGGCTATTGGAGTCGATGGGTCAGGCTTGGGGCAACGAGGCCACACGAGGCCACGCCAAGCTTAGCCAAGCTCACTCAGCCAAGCCAAGCTTGGTTGTTAGCATGGTAAGCTATTGGGGTCATAAAGCCAAAATAAGCGATCTTGAGGAACCTGTTAGTGCAACAGAGAAGGTAACTAGACACACATGGTCAATAAAGAGACTGCTTTATCTTTTTAACAAGGGTATTTAACACTTATGTATATAAGAATAAAGCTACAAAATGTTATAGAAGCTATAAATTGCTCAACCAAGTTATGCATGCTTACAAGTATGCTCAAGTCATATAGTTACAAGTATGCTCAAGTCATATGTTAATTAACATTTATAATGTTGTGCGTAGTAGAATACTTGTGGAATCATGGACCTCTATTCGAATCAGTAGTTGGATGGCACGACGAAAAAGTCAAGTGCCCAGATAAAATCTTCTGATTGAATTTAGAAATTGGTTGCCAAGTGTTTTTGGAGTATGCGTATAGTCACCCGTAATGTATGAATGGTAAATCGCAGATCACGATGTCCATGTTTAAAGTGTAAGAATGTAAATTATATGGATAGAGACATGGTAAACTATCATTTACTTGTTTCGGGTTCATGAGAAATTACGAAGAATCTTTGGTGGGCACATGGGCAGAGAAGAGATGGTGGCATCACACAAGTACACAATTCGGGCAGTAGTACTCATCGTATGAATGAAATGGTCCATGTTGCACCAAACACACTACATTGTCTGCAGTGGTGACATTACTTAACATCAAGGCTGATCACAACATGAGCCATGAGTGTTTTGAGTCACTCTTGAAGGCAATTAAGAGTATGTTGCCCGACGGTGAGAAATTACCTGGTAACTATTACTTTTGTAAGAAAATGGTGAAGAAGTTGGGTCTTGGATACCAAAAGATCGATCATGTCCCAACGATCGCATGTTGTTTTATAAGGAAAATGAACAGATGACAAGGTGCACGCTTTTGCGGTCGTGATCGGTTTAGGCCTAATAAAGAGGGTGTGACTACAAAAAAAATCAAGTATACCGCTTTAAGATTCTAAGGTATTTTCCAATAACACATCGACTAAAAAGATTGTACATGTCTTCAAGATCACCGAAAATATGAGTTGGCATGCGAAATCTCCAAATAAAGATGGAGAACTAAATCATCCATGAGATGGGCGGGGCTTGGAAAGATTTCAACTTAGCACATCCTGAATTTGCATTGAACCTAGAAATGTGAGGCTTGGATTGTCCACCGATGGTTTCAACTGTTTGGCCACTCAAATTTATTCCGTACTCATGTTGGCTTGTGATTGTTACCCGTATAACTTGCCTCATTGGATGTGTATGAAACGTGACCATACTTATTTCTTTCACTCATGATTCTGGTCCTAAGAGTCCCGAAAGAACTTAGATGTTTACTTGAGACCTCTTATAGACGAG
Organism: Panax quinquefolius; assembly: GCA_020205615.1. Lineage (NCBI taxonomy): Eukaryota > Viridiplantae > Streptophyta > Magnoliopsida > Apiales > Araliaceae > Panax > Panax quinquefolius. Next base: position 142,802,420 of record CM035167.1, read on the forward strand.
TTAAAGGTATTGTGGGAGGATGGAGTACGACTTGGGATGTTGCAACGAAAACAAATTTCAACCTTAGTAGCGTGGTTATGTGGACTATAAGTGACTTCCCAGCTTATGGTATGTTAACTGGATGGAGTACACACGGAAGTTGGCTTGTCCGTATTGTATGGAGCATACAAAGTCGTTTAATCTATCAAAAGGTCGAAAGCCTTGTTGGTTTGACTCACATCGTCGCTTGTTTACTTAGGTAGATCACCCGTTCCGAAGAAATAGAGAACACTTCAGGAAAGGGAAAGTAGATAATGATATGCCTGCACCGCGATTGTCGGGAACGGAGATGCGAGATCGTGTGATGAGATTGCCGGTTATCCCATTTGGTAAGGTTGATGCGACAAACATAATCAATGGGTTTGGTGAATCTCATAACTGGGTTCGGAGAAGCATCTTTTGGGAATTGCCTTATTGGTCTACAAATTTGATTCGTCATAATCTAGATGTGAATCAGACATTGACACTTGAACTCATGAAATGTATGTTTAGCAATACATGTTTTTTATATCATTGTCATTTTTATGTACTAAACTATTTAAATGCAACTTTTGTTTATTGTCATTTTATATTCATATATATACATGTTTATATCAATTGCTATGTTTATGTACTAAACTATTTTATTATTTTGTTAATTACAGTGGTGATCAAGGAGGGGATGACGCTTGACATAACATTGTACTTGTATATTCATTATTTGGATGTTTGTATATATGTTACTTAAACAAGTTTTAAAATGTTATTATATTTATTCAAATCATATTAGTTTTTAAAGGTTTATATACTAGTTTGGTGTATGTATTGGTGGACGATGGATGTTTATATTGTTTTGTATGTTGTTTATCTTGGTGTGTATGTGTGTTGGGATAAAGCGGTGAAAAGCAGTGTGTTTTTGGAATTTTCGCAAAACAAAGAAAAATCTGGTCAGAATTTTTTTTTCATATCATATCGTGACGCGTCGCGATCATTGAACGTTATTAGCGACGGCATAGTATCAGCGACCGCGTGCGTCGTCATAATAATGGTCACGATACGTGACCACGTCGACTTTATTACTGGACTATCTTGATTTCATTTCAAATGAATCGATTTGTCATTTCGATTATCATCATAGCGATCGCAGATATCTCGGTTGCTAATAGTGGTCGCTGATGTGCATCCCAATGATCAGATTTTATCTGACGACTATCGGCGATCGCGACTCGATCGCAGAATAGCTATCTGCTGCGAATAAAGTCTGTCACCGATAGATCGATCGTCATTGATAAACTTTTTTTGTTGTAGTGATAGTCATTCCTGGTTTATTCAGTTCGATCATAAATTCAAAAGTCCAATCCCTTATTGGTTCGTCCTCTGGTGGTATAGGCATGGTTCTACCTATGACCTCCTTCCCCACCCCTTAAGGTCCAAGTTACCCATTTTGCTAATAATAGTAAACGGATCCAAAGAATGAGAACATTCCTCTCACTCTCTCTCTTCATTAAGTAATACAAAGTTCCTGGATCCTCAAATGGCAATACGGTATTTCTCCACCTCTCTGTTGCTAGTAATTAAAGAGTTATCTCGATCCACTCCTCGACTTTCCCGCCTTTTCTACATCAAGTGGTGGGATAAGTTCGACGTTAACAGAATCATTGGTCGAGTTCAACAAGAATTTTCTCATTGCCCTCTATTCCGATTCGATCAATTCCCGAGTTATTCAAAGCTAAGGATTCTAAAGCCATTCCTTTAGAACCCTCTTCCTCAAGTCGAAAAAGATTTTCAAAAGAATCTAAGTCAAAAACCGATCCTACAGATCCTCCTGCTCCCGTGTAGCATTTCGATTTCAAAGATTGCTCCGGAGTGAGTTAAAACTTATTGCTCAAGCCCTCAATAAAAAGAATTGATGAGTTACACGAAGAAGCCTCTAGCATTCCTCGACTTCTTCCCGTAATGACTCGCTTAGCCAATTTGCGAAAATGATGGTGCAGACGATCCTTACGGCACCATCAACCTTCAGATGCTCAGACCCATTTGCACGACATCAACAAGATAATCGATTCTTTATTCACCAAAGACCGCCTCCCGTGACGATTCTTATTCGGGCTTAACAAAGACCGCCTGACCAAAATAAATGATTCCACTTTCTAAATTGAAAGTAGCTCAACAAGAAAAAGGAGGCTCTTTTCCATCGAAAGCGAGTCGAGTCAAAAGTTGTCGGCGGTTGGTCAAAAGCATCTGTAATAGTCAAAAGTTAGCACCGCTTATCAACAATGGTTGTCTATCATACTTTTTACTTTTGCTTTTACCTTAGTAACTTGCTTTTACTTTTGCTTTTACTTTAGTAATTCACTTTTACCTAAGTGAAATGCTTCTTACTTTACCCAAGTAAATGTAATGCCTCCACTTTCCTTGTTTATAAAAAAGGCGAAGCTCATTTGGCAAATCGCTTTTTGAAACTTAGAAGACTCGAGCTCTCTCTTAGAAGAATCTTTAGTTTCTACCTCCCGATCACCCTACTTAACCTCTCTTCTCCAATTCTCTAGTTAAATATTTTAAATTCGTAAGTACTTGTTTTATTTTCAGTTCTTAGTTTGTACATAGCTTGTATTATTAATACAATTCAGTTACTTATTTATAAAGACTGTGTTTTATTTGTATGCGCTCTCTTTGTTCTTCCTGTTCTTTCTCTTCCGCTGTCATATGGTATCAGAGCCACACGGTTGGTTCTTGATGCTATCGGTGGTTTCGATTAAAAACAGTTTGATTTGTTTACTTAAATGTTTTTCCAAACTTTTATTTTTCTGCTTTCGCTTTTAATCGCCCCCACCTTGGTAGTGAAACACCCAAGATCGCCTTAAGTCCCGACTAATGCCGTTTGTAAGTCTCAATTGGGAGGCGATGTAAGGCTAAAGGAACCTTTAGATCTACTTGTATGTATTTAAGGCAAGTAAGGTTAGAGTCTAAGTGGACCTTCAAGAAAAGAATTTTGTTTAAACAGCTTAACAAATTAGTCTTACTGCTTAGATCGATTTCTTGATAGATCGGGGCGATCGAGTGATCCTTTATTTCGATTTCGGTCGATTTGTTTTAAACAAATTTTTTTACAAAATCTAAGAAATTTTGAAGATTTTGACCAATTTTCTAGTGAGAAATTTTTTTTCTCCTTCTATATAAACCAAATTTTTGAAGTGATAGGGTTATTTCTGGATAAAAATTTTGAGGTGGAAATGTATGGGGATGGTGACTCATCCGAGAAGATGATCAACAAAGACCTTCCTAAGATCCAGGAGAGGACGGACCAACAACCAAGAAGACGCCAGAGGAGTCTTGATCACTTAAACAGTGATGGCCCACGCCATTATCTCTTTTACTTTAGTAAATGTAAAAGTAAAAGTAAAAGAATAACTTTTGCTTTTACTTAAGTTAAATGTTTTTAACTTAGTTAAATGTTTCTTACATTTACCCATGTAAAAGTAAATGTAAAATGTTTCTTACGTTTTTACTTTTACTTTAGTAAATTACTTTTACTTGAACGATGTAATAGTGATTCTGCGTGAATCAAATAGTAATTTACTTTTCGCTTTTTCATTTAAACAACTCGAAGTGTTTAGAGTTGTTTGAAGCTTAATTCAATGAAGCCTCGAGCTTCTCTCTGTAAAGCTCTTCCGGGTCCTCTCTCCTTCTCTCTAGAGTTAAGCCAAGACGAAGCTTTCGACCGATCTTCTTAGTTAAAGATGAAGAAGAAAGTCTTCAACACTTCTCTCTTCCTTAAACATTTAGTCTAGGAATTAATATAATCCTTCCCAAATGTTTATAAATAAAAGAAAGAGATTACTTTACTGATTCACCGGTCATCTTCTTAATCTTTTCTTTCTTCATTAAAGTTTTTCTTTTAAAAACTTAATCGCCAGCTATATATATATATATATATATATATATATATATATATATATATATATATATATATATATATATATAAATATATTAATGAATAAATCTGAGTCCTTTGAATTCACAAAGTCTCCTTAAAGCAAATTTATTCCTTCACAGGTGCTAAGGATTAATTGAATAATTGCTTCCCAAGATAAAACGGGTTTTCAGTTCTTAATTAGAAGCACTTCAAAATTAAGAACACATCGAACCAATTTCAATGTTTATGCACTGAACTTACATTAATGATGCATGAAAACTACAAGTTATAATATTGATGCATGTAAATAAAATATAGGGAAAACCTCACACCAAAACGGAAGTTGTAGAATGTAAGCAGGATTTGCGAGAGGAAGGAACGAGAAAATTCTTTGCGAGCAGGACTCATCAAACGGAACAGAAACTATCTGCAGAAACGAGATTTTTGCAGAAGGAAAGGAACGGGATTTTTCAGAAGGGAAGGAATGGAACGGGACGCAGAAATGCGAGCGGTGTAATCAAACTTATGCGAAATGTAATCTCACATAGTTTATTTATAGAATAATTAGGCGATTTATTATCATAGATTAGGGCAACCGCCTACCCCCACCCGAACCCGACAGGCAAACTTTACTTTACCAATCGATTTTCTCATTCAATTCTTAATGGATTTGAACACATAAATATATATTTTATCAAACCCATTTCCAACAATATATATATATATATATATATTAAAAATATAGAAAAATATTATGAGTAAATATTAATTTATTATTTTATAATAATTTTCTTTTTTATAAAAGTAATTTACATATTTAGTCATACAAAAAAGTCTTAACTTAAAAATCATGTTTAGAGTTTTATTTTTAAGTTTCTACTCAACTTAATTTGAACTCCAAATAACTATTGAAAATATTAGAAAAATATTATGAATGAATAATAATTAATATTAGTAAATATATTATATACATTTCAAAATATATTAACGATTAACCTTCAACTATCAATTTTATTTTATATAGGAGATTTTTAATTAATTAATTTTATAAAATCAATTCTAACTTATATATTAGTGATTAATTAAAATTTAGTTAACTAATTCTAATATTAAAAATCATAATGGTAGCTCATTGTTTTATAATAATTCTATTCCTAAATAACTATATATTAAAATATATATAAAGTATTATGACTAAATATAATTAATATTAAAAACTTTATATGTCAAAATAAATTAATGCATAATTAAACTTTAGTTTTCATCTTTTTCATAATGATAACTTAGTATTCTAGAACAATTTTATTCTTTATAAGATTCCTTTAGCTAATAAATCATACAATTTTGGGCAAAATTTGTAGACATACTTATAGAAATAGTAAGTTAATTTGTGAGATTTAAAAAAAATATCATAGTCATTATATATAAAATGAATAAAAAATTATGTTATTTGAAATAGGTGAATGTAGCATAGTTCTATTTAAAACAATAAACAAAAAAAAGGAAGAAAAAGAGGATTGAATTAGCCTGGAAAGTCTGATGTAAAGGATTCAGAAAAGCTGTGTTCAGACCAACAAAGATAAATGAAAGGTTGTAATTGGGCTCCTAAAACATACTGTTACAAATATTTAAGGGTCCTTTACATAAGTATACAACAAATAGAAAGTAATTACAAGAAAAGTGCATCAACTAAATAATTACAAAAAGAATATAATTATTACAAAAATAGTACAATTCACATTAATAAAGAAACCTAAAATCAAGGATAACTAATAATTCAAATTCAAATTCAAATCTTGTCTCTAGCAACAATTTCAAATCCATAATTCAAAATTCAAATCAAAATGAGGAAATTAAAAAAAAAATTATGAAGGAGTTATTGTACATCATCCTCCTCCCCGCCTCCTACATGCCATTATATCGTCATGCTGGCCAATGCATTATATATATGCAGCCATCGCCACGCCACCGCCACGGCAGAGTTCTTATTCTCGAATTTTTTTTGACGATTTGGTTACCAACAAAAATTAAAATGTTTACCTTTATACTGAAGTTTATTTACCAACCCATCACATTTAAAATAAAAATGGTAATCAAATAAAATTGAATTAGTTACTTTATCGAAAAGTTTGGTAACCAACTGTATGAAGTTTGGTTACTAAATCTGCATCACATTCAAAATAAATAGGTAATCAAATAAAATTGAATTGGTTACCTTATCTAATGTTTACTACTACTACATGATTTGTTCGATTCTACCAACGATGATTTGTTTGATTCTGGGGTGGAGGTGGAGAATGAACCTTGGTGGAAGTGGGCGGCGGAGGGAGGAGAAGGGCGGGAGGAGGGAGGAGAAAGGGGCGGATGGAAGGGAGGCGGGGGAGGCGGTGGGGGAGGGAGGAGGGGAGGCGGGGAGGAGGGGATGAGGGGAGGCGGGAGGAGGGGGAGACGGAGGAGGGGAGGGGGAGGCGGGAGGAGGGGAGGAGGGCGTGGGGTGGGGCGGGAGGAGGTGGAGGCGGGAGGAGGGGGAGGCGGAGGCGGAGGGGTGGGACAGGAGGAGGAGGAGGAGGAGGAGGAGGAGGAGGCGGAGGTGGAGGGAGGGAGGATAAGAAGAAGAGAAACATAAATGGAATGGGAGAAAATCGTGGGAGAGATGGAGAGAAAATTGTGGGAGAGATGGTAATTGTGTGCATAATTAAAGGGATAAGATTGCACTTTTTTTTGTAATTAAATATTGCATATCACTCTTTTTGTAATTATTTTGTTTGTACTCTTTTTATGTAATTATTTTTAAAAATATAATAGAATATGTAATTGTCCCAATATTTAATGGGTTCCCAACACTATTTTGGACCAGAAATGCTGGGTTTATCATTGTGTCATCGGCAAACCAATAAAGGCTCGAGTTAATGTTATTGGAATAATTAATGAGTAATTTTAAGAATCTTAAATTTTTTTATTTTAAATAATGTTGTCGTGAATAAGATTATAAAGGTAAGTATTATATTCCCTCCATGCATCAAAAACATGTTTAAAAAAATTACTGGATCATGTATATATAGTCAATAACATTAGATGTACTCTACTAATATAATGATGTTAAATATATAATTTGAGACACTATTTATTTACAAAAAATTTGAGTTCGTTACAGAAAAATAATTTTAACATTTTGGCTTATGCAATTCAGTGTAGCTGGATATTCCCAACTACATTCTCCTAATGCAATTAGGTGTATTAATACCAAGACGTTTGATATACTTCAGCCTGATGCTAGCATATTAGTGGTAGTACAGATCCAATACCAGTCACAGAAAGGGGTATCATGTTTCCAATGACCAATTTGGGTAGCTTGGATGGCAGGCCATGAAGATTCTGCAGAAGAAACAAGTCCAACACTATAGAAAATAGTTGAGCAGTACTCAACTATGGAGAAGCTAGGTTCCTTTTCTCTCTCCAGTACTCCCCTCATCTTAATGTATAGCTAGCTAGGTGGATCCCATGCATTTTAGCTCTACTACATGCTACCTAAAAGCAAGCCATAACCTAGCTAGGACCCCTCAAAAAACTACAATGGAATCTGAGATGTTTTGGGAATGCAGTTGGAATCTTAGAGAAAAAGTGTTATCCGTACCCAATGACTAATATACATGCATGTATGTATGAGATCAATATACTTAATAACTTAAAACTTTTAGTTCAATACATGCATGTATGTATGAGATCAATATACTTAATAACTTAAACTTTTAGTTCAAGTTGAGTTTTAAACATGTGTATTAGATTTTTATGTGTACACCTATATATTGCGGACTAGTCCCAAGTTATTCTTAAACAAATGTTATTAAGGTTATAGAGGACTGATATCTTTAAGAGAGTCGATATTAAACGACTTCTCGATAGAGGATGACTCATTAAGCCAAGAGTAATTAGTCAAAAATTGATATCGAATGTGACTGATGAGAAATGTCTACAAAGTTGTGTTATGGCGTAGGCTAATATAAATTATTAGACCTATACTATAAATAACTTATGGTTTTTAGGTCATATTAAGTTATAAATATGCATATATATTAGGGCTTTATGTGTGTGTATGCTCCCTGTTCCTTCTCAACATATATTTTGAATTTAAGGGTTTTGTTCATCGATCATTGGCGTCATGACTTGGAGTTATAAGAGAAGATTCCTTTGAGATTCCATCGATCTACTTACTAGATGGAGAAGGAGTCAGACAAGACAGGTCCACTTGCTAGAAACGTGCAATATATATTCATATATGCCCCTAGCTGGGTTGTGGGGTTGTAACTTGACATTAATTAGTAGTAGTACATTTCTTGGTAGTTTATTATAATTATAATCTGTCTGTATATATTTTAAAATTTTAAAATATTTATTAATTCAATTTGACCACGAACGAAAGTCAAATTATGAGACAAAATGAGTAATTTTAATCATGTGATTAGAAAACACCCTAACTTAGCCATCGAAGTCCTCTAATGGTTATGAGTCAATTAAGAAAAGCATCTCATCGTTTGGAACTGACATGCTTCAAGTACATTTGGGGCCTGTTCGGGGATATCTTATTTTAAAATGATCTATAAATTTAAATTTAAATGATTTAGTCATTTTAAGTGGTGACTTATAAATAAAAATATTTGAAATCATTTTGACTTATAAATTAGAAATTAAGTTATAATAAAATGTGAAGATGTTTGGTTAAAATGATTTATAAGTTAAAATAAGGGCAAAATTATTTTTACATTTGGTCAAACCTATTTATTTTAAAATGATTTATAAGTCATTTTTTGAGAAGCTAAATTTTTTACTTATCAATAATGACTAATAAGTTAAAGAATAAGCTAAAAAAACAAGGATTTGCCAAACACCTAAAGAGTAAAAAACCAACTTTAAATTAGTTTGATCAACTTATAAGTTGTTCCCGAACACTTGGTCCTGCTCCATCACAATTAAAACCGACCGGTTCTTCAATGCGGCAGTATTCATTTTAACCTAATTAAACAAAGGTGGTTCATGGCCTAATTCAAGCCCTAAAAATTAAACTTGCCTCAATTTAAATAATATATAGATATATTTAAGTTTAACAAATTAATAGAACCATGAAGATAGCTAATACCAACTATTCTTGTTCATCCTTAATTACTTGGCTATATACAACTTATTTTATGGTCGAATACATATATTAAACGAGTTCATGTTGAAGCATCTAGCTACTCAAAATTGACTACACACGAGTAGTTCTAATTACTTGTCCTATGTGAAATTTTATATTCTGATCGCCAAATAAAACATAAAACAAATACATAAAATGACAAAACTACGCATTTAATTTGACACACATCATCTTATGTGGTTCCACAAGATTGATCACCTATATGTTGGATCAAGGATGTAAAAACTGGTGATTTAGTATGAACTTAAAAGCGCACATGTATTAAAGTATAGTAATCTCTTCATTTATACTTATTACATTCCTTAACTCTTATTCATGATCTAGCCATGCTCGCAAGCTCTATAAACAAAATGTTATGGCAAACTTCAACTCAGAAATATAAAGACAATACACAAGGTTTTATATACGTGAAAACTCAAATTGAAAAAAAAATTACTAAATAAAAATTTGAATAATACAAGATAAAGAGAGAACTATAAAAATTATTAGAATGAACCTAACACTTAGTTATATTTATTTATAGGCCATAGAAAAATTTCATAACCAAATAGGATAGAAATACTAAATTGAGTATGACTATGAATGATAACTTTCCTAAACTAAAACGAATTTTAAGTAATACCTAAATTCAAATTCAATAAGGATTCATGTCAACAAGCGTAGTTACGATTTAGTTAAGAATTAATGTTGTAATTAAATTGTTATAGTTGTGGTTGAAGTAGCAAAAGGTAAAAAGTGCAGCTGGAATGGAATCTCTGATCAGGCACTATGGGAATCCATAATTAACATGGAGGAGTGAAGGTTGATGAATGATAGGGGGTCAAGTTGCAATTAAGTGGCGGTCCCCGGCCATTTTCAACTTTATCCGGCCCGGTCCCAATAGAAGAAGAGAAGATCTCAACTTCTTCTTCATCAGTACGTAATGACTTTATATCAATTATTGTCATATATGCTTGCATTTCCCATATTCTTGCGCCTGCTTGTCGTGCCCTTTTCATCCACGTAACAAGCCCACGCTCCTCTTATGTTAAAATTCCGTGCTACATGCGTGTGTACGAGACACAGATTTATTATATTTCCGTCGAGTTTTTTGGGACGACTGTTTCTTACTTGTACAAGTTTTATTTGGTGTTTCGCCGAGCAAAAATTAAATATTATGACGTTAACAATGTACGTAGTTGTGAATATATTTACTTTGTACTTGTAGAATGCGATATCAATGTTATTATTACTCTCGGTAGCTAGTGGAGTTAAGAATCCACGTTCAGCTAGCCACAATATTAATCCATCCGATCCATCCATCCCAGATGTGACATTGATCGAATGCTAATTAAAGTGTATATATATATATATATATATATATATATATATATATATATATATATATATATGATATATAGCTACAGTATTCCAAATGTACACGTACATAGTATCTACCTAGCTAGCGTGACTAATAAATTTTTATACACTATTAGATCTCTCTAATGGCTTAAATTTTTATAGAAGTTGCTAACAGTTGAGATATTTGATATGAATTTTACATCGAATAAATTCAAGAGTATAGAAAAGTTAATAAGTATGGTGGAGTGTCAACCTAATTGTTTAACCGTTTAGGTAAGGAGGTAATTCAACATATTTATTGGGTCATTCTACATAGGTGTGTGCTGCATTGGTGATGTATTGATGTGAGATGGATCGTACAATTACGCTACTAGTGGTATATCATGGTTCGATGAGACTAGGAACCTCTCCATTTAATTTCAAATGAAAGAGAGAGTCTTCATTCTTTGTATATTCTCCATCATCATCTCTCTCTCTCCCATCATCATGATGTCAAATTTCAACACATTTTAAATCTGGACCATAAAATGGAGACTCTCCATTTCATTTGAAATGGAGATGATCCTAATTCGATCGGTTCGATGAGCCCAAATTATATCAGGTTGCATGGTACTTTAAGGTGAAGCACATTAGCAGGCCGTGTGTTACTTTCTTTGCGCGGTGGAGCAAATTGAGTTGAGTCAGGTTGTTCACAAAGAAATTACTCTCGGGTTTGTCACTATGACTCTGGGAAGCTGTTTAGGGTGAAGGGTTCACAAGGTGCAAGGTGCTCAATGGTGACAAATCTAATACGATACTTGTCATGGTTATTCAAGTGAAATGTGGAGATTGTTGAGATATTTTACATGAATTTTATATCGGATGAACTCAAGAGTGTAAATGTATTAATAAGTATGATAGAGTCTCAACTTAATAGGCTAACTTTTTAGGTAAAAAGATGATCCAATATACTTATTGAGTCAGCTTACACAAATTTGTCCTGCATTAGTAATGTATTGATGTGGATGAATCGTACACTAACTTAACAATACGTGCTCAAAAGTGATTCAGAAGTGCTTGTACGATACATATTCATTTCTACTGATAACTGACAACGATGAAACGGAAATTAGCTAGATAGAAGTTAAACAGAATAATTCTGGCCAGCTATTGAATCACCCTAGTCCAGTTTTTCGGTCCATCATATCGATTGATCTTAACTGGCTAGGAATTAAGCAGATCTTCCGTATACAGATGAACTCAAAGCCAAAGGTCCTGCAAAAAATTATTATTGTTGACAAACAGTTAGTAATTAGTACTACTGATAAATTCTTGGACCACGAACAATGAAAGCAGTAAGAAATTAAGTTGATAATATGGACCAAAACTAAACCATGAGCATGTCTGCATGTGCACCATTGTACCGTACAGTTAGAGAAAGCTAGCTGCGCTGGGGTTTTTGACATGTATATCGTCCTGGTGGCCGTCACGTGTGTATGGACCATGCTCCATCTTTGTAATGCAACTTGTGTACATATCAAGCTATAGCAACATCTAGCTAGCTAGGGGCTCTTTCTCGAACAATATTAATTGTGATAGAAACTCTATTACATCGCTTCGCTACTAAAAATGTCGGTATGAGAATATAAAAAAAAGTCTCAAATCAGACAATATTGTAATTATGGTTTAATTTGAAGACTGAATACATGAACCAATATAAAAAAAATGTCGGTATAAGAGTACAATATAATTCATAATCAAATACATCATAAGAACCAATCAAGCCTTATCAGAAGAGGAAGAGATAAACTCACAAACTAATAAACCAAATAACCTCACATAAAGAGGGAACAAGATTTTCATAATAAAATAAACCTAAATAATAATCGAAATCACCTAACTGACGCAAAATGAAGTACCCGTAGTAGACTTAGATATCATTCTAGGTTAACAAAGTGATAACATCGAATTCACGAGGGTTATTGAATCCACGAGAAGAAAATAATAAAACTTACTTTTATTTATGTGAGTCCATGTACAAATTAGGGTTCACATGACCTAATTGAATTGAATGCGCAATTAGGGTTCCACGGCTTCATTAAGGGTGCAAATTAGGGTTCGCATAACCTAATGAAATAAAGACGGAAAAATCGAAATAAATGTGCGAGACACATGCGAAAAGCCTCCACGTGTCCCGAGGCGAAAGACTTCGTGGAGGCGCTCGTTTTGGAAATTGATTGAGGATTGGATTGGTGGTACAGAAGACAGGCAATATGGGCATTACTCGAAGGACTAAAGGGTATTTATGGAATTTTCCTGAAGGCATGTGCCTTGCACATGACTACTTTCCAGAAAATCCTATAAATACTCCTTCCATTCCATTTGGAAAAGGGGGGACTTCTCTGGAGACTGAAGACTTGGACTCTTGGAAGATCAAAGGGACCCTTTTGGTGACTTAAAGGCTTGGAGATTCCACCTAAAAGCACCAAAGGGGTTTGGACATTCTCTCAACTTGAAGGACTCAAGAAGGCTCTTGGAATCCTTGTTACCCTAACACGGTTCCGGATTCTAGGGGTTACGCGCTGTCGTCGTTGGAGTAATCGCCACCACCGTCGTTCTCCTCTTCAATCAATCAATCAATTCAGTACTTTTCGTGGATTTCTCTCCTCCTCACCAACACGAAACCCTAACCCTAAGAAGTACGATTTCCTTGCCCACATTTATTTGGCGACTCTGCTTGGGGAGGTGTAGAATTAAGTGAAGGTATGCCCACAACTCGAAGTGGGAGAACTACGGAAGAGTCGCTTCACCAACAAACAAAGATTACCTCACCGGATCCAGTTCAAGCGCAAGCCACTCAAGCTTTCCAAGGCGCAAACCTGGATTTTGACCAACCACTTATCAAGACGCTTGGAAGGAAGTTCGACATCACCACATATGGCCAATCAACAACAAACCAACGCAAGAAGGCAAGGCGAGGATGCGGTGGAGACCCGACGAATGATGTGCAAACTGGAGATGCTCGAGGCATTGAAGGAAGCACGAGAAGAAGCAAGGAATGATGATGGCCATGATCTTTGAAATCTGAGAGGAAGCAGAGGAGATGGGAATTTCCGCCATCAACTTGATCTGATTCCCACTTTCAAGGCCATGTTCCCGAAGTTTGCATGGGGAACAAGCGGTGTGGAAGACAACAATAATGGTAGCAACAACAAAGAGAACCACATTGTACCTCCATTAACGAAAAATCAATTGGTTCCATAATCAACTTGGAAGCCCGAAACAAAGTGGTGACGTGCTTTCTGAACCTAGGATGGAAGCAAGCCAACCTTAGGCGAAACATCATCTCAAATATTATTCCATCATTTTCACGGTCTGAAATGCCAACCATTCCAAGCAATGTCCGGTGAATGAGCCAATGAACTTCCACCGGTGCGGTATTCTCATGATGCAAGTGTCCATCAACCAATTTCTCTACCATACACACCGATGATGGCGGTATATCACAACACCCGGAGAGTTCACGCTTACAAGCCCAGTATGTGACGAAGGATGATATGATTAGCGTGATCAATCAACTTCGCAGACGACATCTCGACCCTCGGAGTTGGACTTTACTCCTCTTTACCTCCGCATTACATTCGAGAGGCAACCTTACCCAATAGGGTATATTGAGCACCCATGATTTCCAAAATACAACGGGGAAAAAGGAAATGCTTAGGGAACATATTGCGGTTTGTAGAGTCGATGTCTCCGTGGCTCGGATATGACGAAGTGAACAACCACAACTTGTTGATCGCGGAATTCAACAAGACTTTGTGAATGAAAGCCTTTAGTTGGTACTACAATTTGGAGAAGGGTCATCCATGATTGGGATGACTTAAAATTACAATTTTTAAGAAATTTTTCTATGTGCGAAACAGGTAACCATTGTGGAGCTTATGCGGTTCAAGCGAAACCGAATGAGGAGTTGTCGATTATGTTGACAGTTTGAGGCCCGAGAACGCATGTAAGTCAGCGAACCGATTGAAGAAAAGAACTTAGTCGAAGATTTACAACAATGGTGCCTTGGATTCTTTCAAGCCCCACCTCATCACCAAGGCTTGTGATTCCTTCGCGACCCTCTCATCTTTTACACAAGACTTGGGAGGAATCGTGACATTGCCCACTAACCATCGACGGTTACATGGAAGGGCAAGAGATGACAAGAATCGGCTTTGACTCGACTCTCACCAAAAACCACAAAGCACAGAGCAAAAAGAAAGTAGAGAGTGAACACTCTCTGTGAAAAATTTTAACCGCAAGAGAAAGCACAAGACAAATATCAAGAAAGCCATCCGGAGGCTATCACATGTAGTGAGAAAGCATTCGGGGTTTGTATGAACAATGGGTTGAACATGGAGTGGTGAAACCCCAAGGCCTAGATTTGCGGTGTGTGAAAGAAATAAAGAGAGACCAGACTTACGTATTCCACCAATCTGGCGGGACACTCAACGATGGATTGTTATAGCTGCGGAGGATATTCCACGAAAAGTTGGTAAATGGGGAGATTGAACTTGGAAAAGAAAGTAGTGTTCATGACAAGTCACCGCCCGAACCACAAAGGGAAGGAAGCGTGCAACACTTGTTATTCACAACCTGAAGCCCGAAGTGGAGATGATGATGGAAGAAAAGGAGGAGTGTGATCCGGACTGCGGTGACGGCATTGATGAACGGAGCCAAGTTCAAAATTTTTTTGATCGAGATAGGATTGCCAAGAAGAAGGATTGAGGCAACCGTGGCAATTATCAAAAGTCACTTGAAACGCAGGAGACTTCCGTGGCCATAAAGAAAGGATTTATGAAGACGATGGAGGAAAAAGAAAATAAGATATCTTTCTCTAAAGTCGATAGATAGAGATAAGATACCAGCATAACAGTAGTTATATGTGATGGCGGATGTCAATGAAGATTGAGGTGCGGAGGGCATTTATTGACAATGGAGTGTCCAGTAAATATTATGCCTACACCGTGTTTCAAACTAGTTAGGCTGTTAGGAGAAGATCATTGTGAAGGAACAAATGAACATTACCGGATTACTTGATCAAAGCACGAGAACCCTAGGACACGTTAAGGTGGACATGCAAGTTGGGAAGATTCGAGGGCTGTAATGTTCCATGTTCTTGAGGGTGGATGCATCATATCATGTCTTGCTGGGAAGGGTTTAGCAAAATGACTACGGGGTGGTACCCTCGGTCTTTCATCAATGCCTTAAAGCTATTTGGAAAGGGAGAGAAGTGAAGGTACCAGCAACTCGGAATCCCTTTGGACCAGAGGAGGCACACATCACTGAAGCAACTTTCTTTGATGATGTCATTTGAAGAGGAGAGAACCAGATTGCAAGACCTGATTCCCTAAGACTAGCAAGCTGGGAGAAAGTGCAGGAAGATAAGTTCGTGCTTGCAGAAAAAGAAAAGAAGAAGACCTCGGAACGCGGAGAATGTTCTAAAAACAAGAAGCCAGTGGAAGAAGGAAGAGAAGAAAAGAAAAGGCCAATAGATCCTAAAGATGCCAGAAATATAATAAATGTCAAGCGGATGGCACAATATGAGGAGGGCCAGAAGACAAAATGGGAGAGGGTTCTTAAACCTGACGGAAAGGTGGTGTTTCGATTGTGGCGATGCGAGGAGGAAGAGCCTTTGGAAGTGTGTGAACCCAACTACTCGGAGGTGTCCCCACTCCAAAGAATAATGAAGAAAAAGAAGTCATCTGTGGAAGGTAGAACCGGCTCGAGAATGCTTCGAGGATAGGCCAAACCTCAAACAAAATGAATTAGAGGAAGTTAATTTGGCAATGAAGAAGGAACGAAGCATGAAGACCGACTTTATGTCAACAAGGAGTTGGATGCTAAGCGAAGGAGAACCTCGTCTGATTATTGCGAGAATATAGGGATGTCTTTGCTTGGAATTACGACGAGATGCCCTAATTGACAAGGATCTTGTGGAGCATAATCTAAACATAAGTCCGGAATGAAGCCCGATAAAAAGCAAGCACCTACAACTATGCACCAAGTAGAAACTCAAATAAAGGAAGAAATCGAGAAGTTCTTTGAAGTAGGGTTCATCAAGCCAATTCAACATCCAATATGGCTATCCAACATTGTCTGCAGTAAAGAAGTCAAATGGACAGCTACGAATATGTGTGGATTTCAGAGATTTGAACAAGGCATACCCAAAGTGAAAGTAGTATGCACACAAGCCAATCATGTTTGATGATAAAGCATATACTTTGTAACAATCTTATTCATTTATTAATAAAAAGAATTAATTTATTAAAGGCTTTTAATTATCTACATGATCTGTTTTATAATATGTGATAAACCCATAGTTTTAAGCAATGCTTTTAGAATAATGATGATGATCATTCTAATGAGATCTAAATTCTTAGAAAGCTTAAAACTAAAATAGTTCCCAATCGTTGGATTACTAAATTGGGGATTAGTGAATCTGGATAGATTGGTACATACGTTGCTTGCTTCATTGGATGAGGATGATTGATCTCACGATCATTTGTGTGGAGACACTAAAGCAAGTATGTAGGTGTTTATTAGAGAATAAGTTCATTTTGAGCGTTGGCTCATTAAGGAATACCTAATGGAGTTTTATTTGCGCTGTCGATAGGAATTCTGTAGTGATAGTAGTCTAAGTAATCCTTGGACTTGAGATCATCATAGTATCTTGTGTATGATGAGTTATACTTTGACTTATTCCTTAAGACCCTTAGGGTATATCAAAGGGTATGCTTGGGTATAATAAGTTGTACATGGAGATAATGTATGATCGATAAAGAATCTACCACTTCTAATAAAGAAGAAATGTCTATGTGATTCGATAAATGACAACCCAAAGTAGTCCTTGGCGGCGCGAATGAAATTAGAAAGGAGTTTCTAATTTGCATTATTTGAGTTGTGCATTTAAGGATCGAAATACATATAATTAAATAAAATAAGACTTGACGATAATTCCATGTCTTATATTTAATTGGGACATTGTATGGTGGAAGGATTGAATTGTCTGGTAACTATTTACTCAAAGGTTCTTTAATGATTAATGTTGAAATCTATATTATCTGGAAAGTCGTTGATCATTTAGGGAGAGGCTTATCCTTATTGTAGAATAAATATTATTTAAATAAATTAATTGTTTAATTTATTTATTTAAATAATATTAGAATTGTTCTAATTGATTTATTCACAACCTAGGTTAATATGGAGAACCTAAAGGGTCACACCATAAAAGGAAGAATAATTATTTAAGAAGTAAATGGCATAATCGTAATAATATATATGTATATTTAATTTAATCTATGGTGATAGAATAAATTAAATAGCTTAATATTATTATTTAATATTTTAGAAATATTAAATATAAATTAATAAGAGAGTCTTATTAATATTATTAAAATTATTATTATTTTAATTTCTAAAAGAGTTTAGGAATTAATTTAATATAAGTACTCTCATTTATTCCTAATTGGATTAGGAAGAAAAATTAGTTAAAGGAGTTTAATTAATTATCCCTAATAAGATTAGGGAGCTTAATTAATTAAAAGGATTAATTAATTAAAACCCAATTCCTTAATTGTTAAGGTGGGTTGCCCACATCTATAAATAAGAGGAGTCTTATTATGGGTGGGATGGGTTGTTGACTTTAACTACTACGTAATAATTCCAAGTTGTTGGGAATACACCTTTTCTATAGAGATAGAAAACTAGGGTTTAGCCAACCACCCCTTCTTCTTGAATTTTCTTCTTCCTTGGTGGATCACCTCTGAGGCCATACACTTGGGTGGCTAACGTTGATCAAAGGAAGGAACCAAACCCGGTGGATTCAAGTTGAGCGAAAAAGGATTGGAGGTGAACTTCGTACACGAGGAAGCTCGGATCTTCAAGGGTATGTTTTTTCTTCTTATCTTTTCGTTTAATTAATAATTGTGCATAAAGGGTGATCCGGGTATATGGTTTGTAAAATTTTTTAAACTCGATTTTTACTACGCTTGCTTACTTTTATGCAATTTGATTGCGTTCATGAATATTACAAACCTAACACAAAGGATCACATACCCATTACCCAACATAGACACTTTGTGGGTAGATTTGCTGATTACCCAACATAGACTAATCATGAGATGATGTCATTCATGGGCGGGTTTGTGGGTTACAATCGGATAAAGATGTCCAAGTAGAAGATCAGAGTTAACAACCTTTTCGCACCCCCGTTTGGGAATTTCTACTATGTAGTAATGCCATTCGGGTTGAAGAATCTTGAAGGCAACTTATCAAAGAATGATACCATATTTCATGACATGATTCATGATATAGTGGAGGACTACGTAGATGACATAGTAGTGAAATCCAAGAAGGCGATAACTTCGTGTGGAGGACTGAGGAAAGTGTTCGAAATGCTTAGAAGGTATAAGTTGAGGATGAATCAGAAGAAGTGCGCCTTTGGGATGACCAATGGAAAATTCTTGGGCTTCTTGGTGCACAATAGAGGCTTAGAGGTGGACCCAAGCAAGGCGAAAAGCAATTACAGAGATGCCCCCACCAAAAACGCAGAAAAGCAGTTGAAGAGCTTTCAGGGAAAGTTTCATACATGAGAAGATTCATGCCAAAGATAAGCAGAAGTCACGAACCTTTTGGCAAATTGCTAAAAAGGAAAGGCACATGGGGGATGAGGGCAAAACCAACAACAGACGTTTGAGAAGGTGAAAAGAATTTTGGCTTCAAAGACAAACAATGGTAATGCCACAAAGAGGAATACCGGTTGCGGTTGTACATCACATCTACCCGAAGTCCATAGGTGGATTGATCACGCAGGAGAGTGAACGGAGAAGAAAACACAGATATTACATTAATAGGATAATCGAGGACCTAAAACCGTATTCACAAGTGGAGAGGCATTGTCTAGCATTGGTATTCATTCTTGCAAAAATGCGGCATTATTTTTTAGCACACGAAATAAAGCTTGCAACAAAAAACGATCCAATCGGATACCTATTAACTAAGCCAAACGTTAGTAGGAAGACTGCCGGATGGATGATGATTCTTTCTCAAGAGTACGACATCAAATGTGTAACATCAAGCGATCCGATGTCAAGCCTTGGCGGACTACTGCTCAATTTCCAAATAGAATATATGAACCCCTTCCGAGGATCTTAGGGTGAAGAAGTAGAATCAATCGAGTTGAAAAATGAGGACCCGAATGGTGGAGTTTGGCTTTTGATGGATCATCCGCGAGAAGGTAAAGGCGGAGCAGAGTGGTGTTGACCACTAAAGAAGGAAATGAAGTGGCCTGTCATATAAATTGGATTTCCGCACACAAACAATGAAGCGAGAATATGAGGCGTTCATACTAGGATTGTTGGCGACTCGAGAATTGGGAGCCAAATATCTTAAAAGTAAAGGGAGATTCAAACCTCATAGTCTGCAAATGATAAGAGGCCAATTTGGAGTGAAGGAACCTATATTGGCGCCCATATCGAATGTAGCACAAAAGGTGATGGAGGCTTTCAAGAAGGTGGTGATTGAATATGTGCGAGAGGATGAGAATAAATAACTTTGATGCACTAAAGAACAGATGATAGCATCTCGAGTCTATGTCCAAGGTGAGAATTTGGATGTAAAGGTAATGAAGAGAACCTCCCAACCACGATGCTAAATTTGTTCCCCAAAAACATGATAGATGATTGGCGTCGACATCTCCAATCAATTGAAAACAAAGGAGGGAACAATACCTACCGTAAAAGTTACGTATACAACATCATCAAAGATGTCTTGTATCACAAAGAAGCGAGATGGTGTGTTGACACGATGCTTAGGGAGGCGGAAGCAGATAGAGTCTTACATGCAGTACATGACGAGAATCTGCGATTAAGCGAACATAGGCTTGTATCGTGAGGCTGCGTGCGTCGAGGTATTATTGGCACTGAAATGAAGAAGGAAGCGGATGCCTCTGGCGCCAATATGTTTCATGCCAAGAATACCCTGGGGAGGATGAATGCGCCTTCATTGAAGATATAGTGGATTGGCGAATCCCTTATGTGGAGTTCTTGCAAAGCGGGACTCTTCCGACCAAAAAGAAGGACGCAATTATAATCAAGAGGAAGTCACAACGTTTCTTCTTGCAGAATGGAGAATTGTTTAGAAGGGGATTCAATGGCAAGCCCTTACAGTGTCTGGAACTAGGTGAAGCCAAAGATTTGGTTTACCAAATTCACAAGGATGAACACCAAGGGGGAGCCAAGTTGTACAAACAACTTATCGATCATGGTTACTACTGGCCAAAGATGGAGGGAGATAGTCTAGAATTTGTTAAAAAGTGCCACATTTGTCAAATACATGGAAACTTGATCCATGCTTCCGCCGTGGATTTGCGAACCTTGGCAACACCATGGCCCTTTCATACATGGGGAATGGATCTTATAGGTCCTGTTCACCCTAATTCCAAGGGTAACATATGGATTTTAACTGCCATCGAGATGTACACAAAGTGGGTGGAGGCAATACCCTTGAAGAAGGCCACGGGACCAGCAGTGGCCAATTTTATCAAGGAGCACATCATTTTCCGTTTCGGAATCCCGAAGATAATTTTATCGGATAATGGAACTCCCTTCATTAATAGGGGATGTCAAAAATCGATGGAAAGATACGGAGGTGAAACATTACAAGTCATCACCATATTACCCGAAAAGCGACGACAAAGAGAGGCTACAAACAAAACCTTGATAAAAATTTATCAAAAACCCAGAGCGATCATCCAAGACATGGGCAGAACAATTACCAATAGCGTTATGGGCATATCGAACTTCAAAAAGGAAGCCTACAGGCGAGACCCCATATGCTTTGGTTTATGGTGAAGAAGCTGTTTTGCCCGCTGAAATAGAAATACCTTTGGCTCGAATGAGACTTCGAAGCTTGGTCGAGGAAGAAAACCGACCATCAGCCCTGGAGGCCTTAGTTGACTTTCGAGATAAGGCTAAAGAAAAGCTAGAACGGTACCATGAAAGACTGCGACGACAATACAATACCGCAGTAGTACCACGACGAATTTTGGTGGGGGACCTGGTACTCAAAACGGCAACTCAAGTCATGAGGGGGACCCCAACCACCAAATTTTACCCCAAATGGGAAGGCCCATATATAGGTCTGAGAGATCTCTAAAAGCGGGTATTGCAAGATATCTCGTGTGGGATCGGATCTTTGTCTCGAGCCCATTGAACTTGAAGTGGGTAAAGAAATATTACATGTGAGAAGAGCATCACAAAAGTTATACTTTCAACTTCAAAAGTAATCGAGGCACACGACTAAAATACGACCCTTGGAAGTTACACTTTCAAACTTCAAAAGTGATCGAGAACACGATTAACGACCCTCGGCGCTTACACTTTCAACTTCAAAAGTGACTGAGGCACCTGAGTTTAAGCCCTCAACCCCGAAAGTTACACTTTATCTTTAAAAGTGACAAACTTTATGCTTTATTCGACAAAAGCAAGAAAGTTACACTTTACCTCTAAAAGTGGCAATCGTTATGCTTTCTTCGACAAAAGCAAGATTTACTAATGAAACGTTATGTTTTTCGTTAAAAGCAATTTTATTATCAATAAATCTACAAACTTTCACTTATACTTGAATATTATTTTTAAATTTCTTAAGAAAAAAGAGTATAAAGTCAAGTTTTGGTTTGTGAAAGCTATATATACATGTTTTTGATAAAATTCATATTTACTTGTGGTTGTCTTTTAATATTAATCTGAATAACTTGAGATTCAATGATAAATATTAAATTTTAAGGAGTCATTCAAATTAAAAGCAATCAACAAGAATGAAGAAACCACATTTTGATAAATGAAACATGTGTAAATGAGTTTACGAAATCGAAATCGAAAAAAAAAAACTACTACAACAAGTTATGATCTAAAGGCGAAGACATATCAAATGAAGAGGAGGCATAGCTAAAGCTTCCAAGTCGAAGAATGGCGCATCTCGAACCTTAAGATTTGCGATTTCACTCCTTAACTTGTTGGGTAGTTCTTCTAAGTCCCGTCATTGGCACTCCATATCCACGAAATTTAGCATTTAGATCCCGGTGGGTCCTCTAAATCTTGAGATCGGATCTTCAATTTGTTGGCGGCTTCATCAAGCTCGAGAAAATCAGCCTTTGAAAAGAATCATCTTCACACTTACGTCAATGACCTCCGAACGTGGTGAAACAAGATTAAAACTTGATTTGAGAAGATCCAAATTTAACACGAAAAGGAGACATGTCAACACCCACAGCTTCAAGGTCATTCACATCATCACTAAACCTCTTCAAGTCCTCGGCTCGTAAGGAATATAAAGACAGAGTGTGCAACCCAAGAACAAGGCTTGCAAGCTGGTCTAGGAAGAAGGTTTGGGTGGAAGCTGTCTTAATAATCAATCGGTCAAGTATCTGCGGAAACCGAGCTAGGAGACGCTCCAGATTTTCCTGACTAGGAGATGATATCTGAAAACCCCTCCATGGAATAAGATCCCCACTTGGATTGAAGGAAGCTCTGGCAGAAGCCACTTTAGACGCCACCATAGAATTTGACAAGACAAGAGATGGAGGATCAGAAAGATGTTGTATGGCTGATGATTCCTCGAAGCCTTGGCCACCTGGAGGATAACCAAGGTCACTATAAGGCGAGTGGGCGACATCCGGATGGAGAACATCAAACAAAGTCAGGGCCTCAACAGGCAAAGGCAAATCTTTCATCTTCTCACTCTGAAAACAAAAAATGTCAAAGCATAATATATTATAAAAAAAGAAAAAAAGAAAAAGAGATACTCACAATATATTGAAAGAAAGATACTCACAATATAGCCAATGGAAAAGGAGTCAGGAGATGCCACGGAGACGGGAATGTCATTTAATCCACCCAAAGTATTATCAATAATGCCCTCCTGATCGATCACTAACTCGGCAGACTCCTTCTGGGGAGGATGGATATCAACAATAGTCTCTGAAGGATTCCCCCTCGAGGAGGTAGGAGCCTTATTAGCATCTTTAGGCCCATCATATGGAGAAGTCATAGGAAGGATTGAAGAAATCGGTGTATCACCCACAATGACAGACTTGGGCTTACATCGGATAAAGTGTCTTTAGCATCAAGGCTAACATAATCATTATGCGAAGAAGACGACTCGACACCAATAAGGATAGGTTGAGAAGGCTCACGACTGGCAGAAACCGCTGCAGCTACCTCATGTGTAGTACCAGAAATAAACCCAAGAGGAACATCATAATCCTCTTCATTGACCTCTGCAATCTGAAAATCAAGAAAATAAATACATAAGGAAACACGAAAGCAATTATACGAGGGATAAATAAAAAAAATATGGAAATGTCACAAAAAAAAAATACCAAATTTCTACGTTGCTTCTTGACCGGATCCTCGGCTGCCGGCATACTAGAACCAGCATCATCAAGAGGACGTTTCGATGATGGCTTTAAGCGAAGCCTAATGACGGGACGACTAACCGGAACCACGATAGAAGTAATAGGAGGATCCACCTCGAATCATCGATGATGGTAGATGCTTTTGCTTTAGAACGGGTGATTCTCATTTCCTCGGCACCGGAGGATCCTTGGGGAGGAACTGAAGAAGGTATCTGTGATAGAGATGCATGAGACGAAGCCCGTGGTGGAAGACTCCTGGAGGTAGTAGGGACATGTGCCTGAAGAATAGTTGGGTCACTTCGAGGATGAATGCCTACTGACCGAGGATGAGAAGACTTAAGCATCAGAGCCTCACGCTCAATGAGCCGACTACTGGTTGACCAACGTTCTGAACGGATAGTGGTCTTAGGAGAACATAGCAACCTGGCCCATTGGAGACGTTCGGGAATAGAAACTGGTAGAGAACAAATCGAAGTATCATCCCCCCATCTTTTAAGATTGACCTGCCAATAATTACGCTCGCTGGTAGTATATCGCCCAATCCGAGAATCATTCGGTATGACAAAAGGAAGGGATTTATGAGGAGCATTTGGAGGCCTTGGAAATGCCCACATAAAAGAGGGAGAGGTAGAGACAAAGTTGAGAAGGGCGGGTCTCATAAGTCTCCGACAAGTGTGGCCAAAAAAGACGCTCTGGTCAAATCAAACCGCCTCGTGACCTGTGAGGAGAATAAAGTCACAGATGCAAAACCATTATCTTCGACGAAGTAAGGAAGCTCCGTGACTCAAGGAAGAAGGCGAACCAAGACAACGAAGAACCACTCAATTCACCGATATCTCGAGTAGGAGCGAAAGTGATGCCTATAGAAGTGGGGCATTTAATCGCCAATCGTCTCGAAACAATAGTGTATGGACGAAATAAAAAGCATGAAGAATCATCGATAAAATGTCAGAATCTGAATTAGATCGGTGATCAATCCAAATGAGCTATCACGAGGACAATGTTCTTGTGAATGAAGAAGGATCTGAATCTGCTTTTCTTAGGAAAATGTGCAGAGTAGAATATCTCAAAAAGTGCTCGAAGAAAAGATTTGAAGAAAAGGAGCGGGGCGAAGCAATTTACGTCATACACAATAAAGAAACAAAAAGATTAATAAGAAAAAATTGCAGTGTGAAAGACAGTTAATAAAAATACGAAAAATGGATACCTCCCAACGGATTCCTTCATAGCGAGAATAGTTTCGTCCAAACGACGATATAATGTTCCTAAGAAGAGAGGAGCGAGAGGAACATTTAGACCTCGAGATAACATAGAAGCTAAACCAAACATGCGAGTCGAAGGACCATCTACAGGAGACCCGAGAAAAATGAAACGGGATAACCACATAGCCAAATAAGCAGCTAAGGGAAAAGGGCAAGGCTCTTCATGGAAAGTGAGACGGACTTGTTATAGTCGAACTATTTCCGTGTCCTAAGATTCGAAATCCACAAGAAGTAAGCGCACCCAAGATAACCGAGAATTCTTTTTCTTGGGTTAGAAGTCTCAAAGTTTGGGAGGAGCATGTCACCACTGAAATCATGAGATATAATTGGGAGCTCGCTTGGAAGCTTCATTAAATAAGCAATGCACTCAACATCTCTAGGAGACAAGCTAGATATGCTACTGAGAGCCGTCTGACAAATGAGGAAGGCTACAAGATATAATCTAGAATGAGTTCATACTCTAAAAAATATATATATATAATAAAAATAAAAATAAAAATGAACGAAATAAAAAAAATAAAAATAAAAATAAAAATAAAAAGATTACTGGTAAATGGCATAAACGTCCTCTAGAGTTGGGGTGAACTCCCCCCAAGCAGTGACAAATGTACATGTGGAAGAACACCAACGTGAAATCAAGGCAGTAGAAACATCTTGGTCACGCTTGGGATCACGAAGATCCTGCATAATTGAATGCAACGCAAAATGTCGGCCCTCTTCAGTATATCCACATAATCAGAATTTGCGAGAACCTCGTCGGTCCAATGTTGCCACCCCTGAAGACGATTGGATGAGTCGGATATGAAATGAATGGGACTGTAGGGGTATTCTGTTTTTTCTATACATACGAGGAATGCGAAGCGAGCAGGAAAAGTCGTCTAAACTTGCATGCAAGCCGTAGCATATAGAAATAAGCACTCGCTTTCGGGAGAGGAGGAAAGGTTAGACGATCATAATTCTTCATTTGCTCCCGAGAAAACGTCGGAAGACCCATAAAGGGAGCCTTTCCCCAATCGTGATGAAAGGAACCTCCTTAGTAGTTTTCGAGTCGTGGAACGTTCACTTTGGAGTTAGCTTCAACAAGAAAAAATATAACATGAGAATTCTAGAAACAAGGAAAGAAAGTGAATGAGCATTTGAAATTAAGTGCTTACCATAACAAGAGAGGGGTATGAAACTTAAATAAGAAGATTGGATTTGGGAAAGGAAGATCACGGACACCTTGGATTCGGAAAGGAAGATCACGAACACACGAAAAGAAGAAAAGAGCACAAGCATTAGGAGCCATTCAAATAAAAAGGGTAAAAAGAAGAAGCGAAATGTGAAAAAGAGGCCATTAGGTCGGTTCCCCTAAGGGTTGACCCGTAGGATTTAGCCACCCAAGGAGCTCTCCCTCTTACATTTAACTTCTCCTTACTCGTCGAATCAACTGATTGGAATGAATGCTACTTCCACGGAACATCCGAACTAAGATCCTTGTTAAGGTGAAATGGCTCAAAATAAGTTCTTCCTCCTTGTGATGTTGTCCTTTCTTTCAAAATATCCGAGCCAATGACCTTGTTAAGGTGAAATGGCTCGGAATAAATCCTTCTCTCCTTGCGGGTTGTCCTTTCTTTCGAATATCCGAGGCAAGGACCTTGGTAAGGGAAATGGCTCTTAATAAATTCCTCCTCCTGCGGTGTTCCTTTCTTCTAGAATATCCGAGCCAATGACCTTGTTAAGGTGAAATGGCTCGGAATAGATCCTTCTCCTCATGGTGTTCCTTTCATCCGAATATCCGAGCCAATGACCTTGTTAAGGTGAAATGGCTCGGAATAGATCCTTCTCTCCTGCGCGTGTTCCTTTCTTCCGAATATCCGAGCCAATGACCTTGTTAAGGTGAAATGGCTCGGAATAGATCCTTCCTCCTTGCGGTGTTCCCTTTCTTCCAGAATATCCGAGCCAATGACCTTGTTAAGGTGAAATGGCTCGGAATAGATCCTTCCTCCTTGCGGTGTTCCTTTCTTCCAGAATATCCGAGCCAATGACCTTGTTAAGGTGAAATGGCTCGGAATAAATCCTTCCTCCTTGCGGTGTTGTCCTTTCTTTGAGAATATCCGAGCCAAGATCCTTGTTAAGGTGAAATGGCTCGGAATAGAGGCCTCCTCCTTGCAGTGTTGTTTTCTCTTTGAGAATATCCGAGCCAAGATCCTGTTAAGGTGAAATGGCCCGGAAAAGAAAAACTACAATCACCTGAAAAGAAAAGAAATTCATGGAGCAATTAGAAAGAATTCAAATATTAAAATAAAAAGAAAAAAAAATGAAGTTCGAGCCGCCTGAACTCTTAAAGAGTTTTGATTTGTGGCTACAACGTATAGATGTTGCCTTCGGGAATTTTTATACATGACTATACAGAGATCGATTAGCACGTGATTTGGGGTCACTAGTTTATGCTTCATGAAATTCCATGACCTATTAATATGGGGCAAGTAAAGACTATGTGCCTACACTAGCCATTTACCATGAACTGAAGTGGGGACTTGAGCCTATACTAGACTACTAGCCATTTACAAATATATAATTCCTAAACAACCTATATGATTTCCCGTGTATATCATTTCATTCTAATTGGGCTATATATAATATATGGTTTCCATGGGTTTACCAATATATGATTCCTAAACAGCCTCCCTTATTACATATATAATCAGTGATCATGACACATCCATTTTTTCCATACAAATGTATACGCTTCTCAAAACAGTTCATATGAATCGAAGAATAGAAAAATAATGGATACGATACTTGCACTAAAAGCACGCGATTATTGATCGCTTCGGTGAAGAATTCAAGCCCTGAGCTCTAATAAAATTATTTATATATATATATATATATATATATATATATATATAATTGAAGGATGAGAGCTTGAAGTCGGAGGAGAAAGAAAAGAAAGTAGAGAAAAATTATACTCAGTGATAAAGAACTTGAGGCTCAAGGAAGTTTCACAAGGAATTCTGTAAAAGCTAAAAGGTAATCAAATCTTCAAATGAAAAATATATTATATAAAATATACGCTCACAAGTAATCAAATCTTCAATTGAAAATATTATATATATATATATATATAAATGGAATATTTAATATTTTTTTTTGACTAAAAAAAAAGATTTGATCTTGTTTCCAAATAAAAGATGATTTGATCTTATTTATAAAATAAAATACGATTTAATATTATTTAGTAATATATATATATATATATATATAAAAAAAAAAATTTGAATTTGAAAAATTTAGTACTAGGCTACTACGTACACGCTTGCATAAAGTTAAGAGTAATATTTTGAATCAGTTTTCCGTGAAATCGACCTACAATTGACCATTTGTCAACTAGATGGATATGAATGATATATTGCATTTCTATAACATGCATTTGGTGGTTTTTTGTTACGCATGTAATTGTATTCTTATAATTCATTCATTCCTATCGAAGAAATCACAAATGATTAATTGGATGACAACTTCATCCAAACTAAATCTTAACGTAAGTAAGGGAGTAGAAATTAAGTACAACTGAGGTGTAAAAGTAGATAAATTTTCCATAGAAATTGAATATATATATATATATATATATAATTTAATTTTATATAAAGAAAGATTTTATTTTTTCAAAATAAAATAAGATTTTATTTATTTAGTAATATATATATATATATATATATATATATGTATGTATATTTTAAGGAAACAAAGATTGTGCAAGATTTGGAGAAGATTTTTAATATTTCGTGGGTGAGCTACCCCTAGGGGTCCCTCTCCAAGAATTTTTTGTTTTTCAGACTTGCAAGATCGAGTTCATACATTGTTCAAAAATTTGAAACACGACTCAAAGACTTGAAGAAATTTGCACGATCACCACTCAGAAGGTGTGGTGGACGTCAGGGGGGGCAAATGTGAGTCCATGTACAAATTAGGGTTCACATGACCTAATTGAATTGAATGCGCAATTAGGGTTCCATGGCTTCATTAAGGGTGCAAATTAGGGTTCGCATAACCTAATGAAATAAAGACTAAAAAGTCGAAAATAAATGTGAGAGACTGCGAAAGCCTCCACGTGTCCCGAGGCGTAAGACTCGTGGAGGCGGCTTGCGTTTGGGAATTGATTGAGGATTGGATTGGTGGCTAGAAGGACAGGGCAATATGGGCATTACTCGAAGGACTAAAGGGTATTTATGGAATTTTCCTGAAGGCATGTGCCTTACAGCACATGACTACTTTCCGTAAAAACCCTATAAATACCCCTTCCATTCCATTTGGAAAAGGGGGACTTCTCCAGGATCAAGACTTGGACTTTCTTGGAAGATCAAAGGGACCTTTTTATCGACTTAAAGGCTTGGAGATTCCACCTAAAAGCACCAAAGGGGTTTGGACATTCTCTCAACTCAAGGACTCAAGAAGGCTCTTGGAATCCTTGTTACCCTAACACGGCTCCCGGATTCTAGGGTTCTCGCCACGCGTCGTTAGAATCGTCAATTGTCGTTCTCTCCTCTTCAATCAATCAATCAATTCAGATTTTCGCGATTTTCTCTCCTCACCAACACGAAACCCTAACCTACTGTAAGCGACAATTTCGCCCACAATTTAATAATTGATCAAAAGTTGTCATGTTCAAAAAGCAACAATTGTTTATATAATAAGAAACCCTAATCAACAAACGTCCCTAAGCCATATTGCGCCATACCTAATATTAAATTTCTAATGACAAAAGCCTAAAATAATAAAACTAAAAGTTAAAACTGCAAAAGTCTCGTAGAAGACCGTTACGTTTACATGTGAAAAAATATTAATTTTGAGTACAAATCCAATTTGTTGACTATTTTAACTTGCGACCACCAGACTTCTGAGGATTCAACTGTTCCATATATAACTCTCTAATTCATGTGAATCATTAATTTATAAACAAACTTTTTACCCTTGCCAAAGAAGGAATGGAAGTAAAAGGACACAGCAATCCAATGGGATCAAATTAAATTAATGCATGGCCCTAGCAATATTTGTAGGCCATGAAGCTGCTGGTCCTAAGTGGGATTTTAGAAGAAAACTCTTTGATGTTGATACTCTCTCTTTGAGTTTAATGTCTTTATTTAAAACCCAATGATTTCGATGATTCGATCCGTATCATGTATTCATCAACTCTATCGGTTGGAATAAACCTAACTAACCTCCTTGTAACAGTACTATTCATGTCATTTTCAAGACCCATACAAAGCTTTTAAGTTTTTTTCCCCCCTCATTTTTAATATTACATTTATTTGGACATGTTTCTTCATCTATACCATTTATCTTCTGTAGTTATGCAATCATTTTATTGTTTTCCATATAATCAAGTGATCAGATCAACGTAAATTCATGATTGTAATTTAATACACAGTTGTCTTAAATAAAGTAGACTCCATTTTGATGAAAAAATGTGGTGTACATGGTAACACCCCGGTCCCACATTGAAAGATAGAGGTAAAATTTATACAGATATGAGGAATTAAGAATCACCAATAAGACTTCAAGTCACGGCCTTTTGGGGCTCGCATGGTGAAATTTAAGATGGATACTATCGTATTGGTAGATAGTTTAAAGTCTTATTTTGATGGATTTGATTAGGTTGAGACTTTGGAATTTGTTAGGACCAAATTTAATAAGGTTGTTATATATATATATATATATATATATATATATATATATATATATATATATATTTAATTTGTTGTTTAGAACAAGGAATATATATACTTAGCTTGTGGTCCGCCCCTCGTTGAAAAGGATATCAAACAACAATTATACGGCCATGAAGATAGATAATCATGAATTCTTAATTGGCAAAACCATTCATCTGGTCCACGTACTTGTTGAATTTTATTTTAGTCTCTATAGGTTTAATTGTTTTTCAAAATCTCCCTATACTATATTTTTAGAGTATTTATATAGTACTCATCAAACGCTGCCATCTTATTTAAATAATCTGATATACCGTTGAAAATAGAAAAAAAAATGCTGAGATGTAATTCTTCTAATTCTAAAACATGTGAGATTAAGGACAAGAATTAATAGTGTTTTTTTTTACTATATCCTCCGTTTCAAAATAAATTATATTTTACTTTTTCTTAGTAATTTGCAAAATTTTAAAATTTTCCAAAATTAATATTTAGTTTTATTTTATTTTAATAAGTGCAACAGTCTATATGAAAAGTAGTTAAGAATTATTACCAAGTACAAAGATGCTATTTTACATATTAAAATAAATTTATGCAAGGATTGTTAATATTAGTTTTTGCAAATTAACTATGATCATCTTTATTGATTAAACATGATTTTCAGGAGATTAATAGTCATTTGAGAAGAATGATATGGTAAAAGAAATTATTATCCTTAGTTTTATTGGAATTAAAAATTGCATCTTAGCATTATTTTTTTCTTTTTTATTTTAATACCGTGTGAGTTTATTTAATGAGTTGTCAACGATTGAAGACTATCTTAACCTATACTCTCAAAATTAATTTTAAAAAATTTTGAATAAAAAAGTGTACAAGAATTAAAATGAAACCAAGCCATGGGTTTTGCCATTATTAATTCAAATTGTATGCTGTAAACTCTTCAAAAGATATTTTCTCTTTTTTTTCGCTTTTGGATCTCAATCACTTTTTGCGTGTTGGATGAAGCAGATATAAAATGGTCCCTAGCCAAAGGTTAGCTCATCTGATGCTTTCTGCCAAATGTTTTGGCAGAATATATTGCTTGAAAATATACTCTCATCCTTTTTTTTTGTTTTTAATGTTGTTTTAGAAAAGTGTTTTTGTATCTTAATATTTGTCGTTTGACAATTGCAATTAAGTATTAATTGTTTAATTTTCAATATTAACTCAAGTATTAAATATAATTTTGGTTTTCTCACTACTTCTTATCCAATAAATAACACTATACAAAGATAATATTGATATTTAAAGTTATTTTTAACTAAAAAATATAATATTGAAATAATTATTTTTCTTAATATATGTCTCCACCTCTAAAAAGACAAATAATAAAGTACATTAATTCAAAGAGAGTAGTTTGTACCAAAGGCATTTTGACGAAATCAAGACAGCTAATTAATGTGACATATATAGTGATAAGCTCTAAAAACATATATAGAGGATAACAAGAATTCAATCTGGAAAACCTTGAATCCACATCAGGTATAAAAGAATGATAACATCCGAAATTCTATATTCAACAATATTGGTCTGAAAACAACCTTCAAATACTCTATATAACATGCAGTAAACCCTAGCTAATTAGCAAAATTATTATAAAAATATCAAATAAACTCAGAAAAGTAGTAAAAACTTCAGAAGACCTAAACTCAGCTTTCCCATGCGTGTTTTTAGGCTTAAAAGCACTATTTATGAGTTCCGTAACTCAAAACAGATCAAAAGTAAGAGTTATGACAAGTTTGTCATGACTAGAACAACAAATTTATTAATTACGCCAAAGTAACTTTTGATCCTTGTTTCTCTCTTCCGCGATGCGTTTAATGACACTGAATTGTTTGTGAAGCTTAAGTTCCAAAAGTCCACAAGTAAATAAAAACCAAATGTATGAGATTTTATATATTGATGATTGAGGCATATATATATATATATATATATATATATATATATATATATATATATATCATCTCTAATAATCTGTACAACATATCGAATCCAATGGAAATCCAGATTATTCACAATTACCATCTTAACTAACACCACCCCCATTTAACATTTACCTCAACCCTAAACACCTCTACCATATGGCTCCCTCAAAAATTAAATATTCAACTAGCTAGCTAGAGAAAAATAATTAAATTTACAGGTTTTACATACACAAATTACCTCCTTTTTCCTATATTTAATGGTGCTGTGCAATCAAAATTATCCCTTAATTACACCATCCACTCGTGGCTGAGGGAATAGTGGTGCATAAGTGAAGGGCTTAAATTGTTTTGCATCTCCTTTAATTTCCATTGACGCTCAATGTCTTCTGCAATTCTCCTTGCATCCATAGATGTACCAAGTAGGCCAAGCTTTGTAAATCCCACGGAGTATAAACCGTATTCGCCTTTCCATCCTTCTGGGAATGGTTTATTGGGAAAACCATCTTTCTTGGAAAAGAAAACATCATCCTGAAAGCAACAAATGCAATTGGCACAAATTTATTCATCGATCTTAATATCCCTAGCTAACTTTTATGTATAAATGTAATTGAAGAAAATTGAATCTAAAATAATTAAGAATTTATTAATATACCTTTAACCAAGTTGGTACATTACTTCTGTAACCTGTAGCTAAGATTATAGCATCAAAATTCTCCACTCTTTCATCTACAAACTCCACTGCATGACATGTTAGTCTCTGTATTCCCGGATAAACCTACAATATTTTTAAAACTATTAATCGTTATCTTTTCAATATATATATTGATGCGAATTCCATACTAGACCGTAAAGAATAGTCCCACATCGGTTACAAATGCAACTTGATGTGGGTTGATATAGGCCTTAGTCTCTTAGTCTCTCCCCTTGGATAGCTAGCTTTTTAAGATGAGTCAAAGGGGCTAAAGTTTGTATCATTGGATAGTAAGGTTAACTTTAAAAGTTAGTTATCAATTTAAGTTGTTATACAGATTATTTATGTGTGATCGAATACTAACGGTACATATTAACATAATGAATGACTAATATATATATCAAATGTTTACCTTGATACTCCCACTTCTAATCTTTGCGAGTGTCCCAACATCTAATACTGGTGTCTTTCCAGATTTGTTCTTTAATTCGAGGGGACCAATCTTAGGCCTACAAAGCCCGAGTTGATCCGTATCGCCAACCATGAGACGTGAAACTAGAAGCAAAAA
Organism: Panax quinquefolius; assembly: GCA_020205615.1. Lineage (NCBI taxonomy): Eukaryota > Viridiplantae > Streptophyta > Magnoliopsida > Apiales > Araliaceae > Panax > Panax quinquefolius. The sequence continues at coordinate 142,836,496 of CM035167.1, forward strand.
TCGATCTACAAGCCTCATGGGGAACCACTTGAGCAACCACATGGACAATCCAAAAGTTGATCTTCCTAGCATCTCTTGGGGCAAAACATGCAACTGCAGCACAAGAAAGAAAGAGTAATTAGAAAAGATAAAAGCTTCAAAAGCTAGGGGGACCAAAGAACTTCTGCACTGTTCCTCCCCCGTGCTCATATATTCTACTCTCTTTAGAATCTTTAAACACTGGTATGTGATATTTATTGCAGAAAAAATACAAAAAAGGAATATTCTCGATTGTAATTTATGGAAGATATATATTGGCCAGGCCTGCTGATCACTAGTACTGCGCATGCAAACGAATTCCAAGAAAGTTAAAGAACAATTGCACTATATTTATCTTATGCTATAGCAAAAACATGTTGCGATTAAATAGCAATATTGTGTATTTTTTAACTTACCCCAAGCAGAAATTAGGCCCTCTGGATGCAACTTGCTTTGAATGAAGAAATATGGCATTTGTTCTAATTTAGGTTTGAATAAATTTTTACACAGAATATGCTAATTCTTACTAAATTGGGTATATGCGGGACCAAGTAGGAATCTTAAGCGCTGATTGAAATCAAAAGCTTTCCGATATCTAAAAATTAAACTTGAAGATCAACCCTTGAATTAGAATTATTCTAAACCAAATAATTGTTTCTAGTTGTTGGAGCTCAGTACGTATTTGGGAGTAGTGTTTTATAAATCTAGTAACAACTTCAACTTCTCAACTCAGAGAATCAACGAGCTCCATTTCAAGAGATATCTGACTCTCCCTTTCGTTACATATTATAGAAATAAAAAATAATGAGTTTATGTTCAGAAAGAATCAATGAGCTCTAGTTCAAGTGATATCGATCAGACTTTCCTACTGTTATATATAAAAAAAGAAAAAATAACAAAGAGTGGAAGTACGTAATAGGACAGTATACTCACGGAATTTCTAACAACAAGAGATGGGCGAGCATTATAGTTGCAAAGATCTAAACAAACCTCCATGCCTGAATTCCCACATCCAACAACCAAAACCCTTTTCTCCCGAAACTCATCCCCACTTCTATACTGACTAGTATGAACAACAGGCCCTATAAACTCATCCATTCCCTCTAAATTCGGCACAACCTCCTCAGCATTCTCCCCTGTAGCAACAATTAGCCATTGACAAACAAACTCACTGCTTTCCTCCATTTTCAGTCCCACAGTCTTCATCCTCCAAAACCCGCATCCATGATCGAACTCCGCACTCACCACTGTCGTATTATACTCCGGCTCCAGCCCAAAACTTTGGGCATACGACTCCAAATACGCTACAAACTGTTGTTTTGTAGGGTATGTAGGAAAATCCGAAGGGAAAGGCACGTGAGGAAGCTCGCAGAATTGTTTTGGAAGGTGAAGGCGAAGCCGGTCATAAGTTTTGAGTTGCCATAAAGAAGCTAAGCAGTTAGCCCTTTCGAGGATTAAGCTCGGAACGCCACGTGCTTTCAGGCAAGCGGCTACCGCTAGACCGGATGGTCCAGCACCGACTATGATCGGTCCTGGAACCCACTCTTTTCTAGCTGGTGTTGTGTTTGTTTTTGGTTGGAAATGATCGTGAACTCTTTTGCCTTCCATTTCTTTCAAGTAGTTATAGTCCATTAATAGAAGATCAGCTAGCCAAGGTTTGGTATGTCCGAGAAGAAGAAGAAGAAGAAGAAGAAGAAGAAGAAGAAGAAGAAGCTCAGTAGTATAATTAAAAGAATATATAGGGTTTGTTCATGCAAAATGATAAAACCTAGTAAACCACAAAGTGCTATATAGGTGATTAGGGAGATATATAGTATGGGATGAGAGGAAAATAGAATTCTGGATTAAGGGAATTAATGTTGATTTGGAGGGGGTTGTAGTTTACTCTGGTATATTCCAGAGATGGGAAAATTGAAAGAGATTAATTCTCCTGTCTTTTTCCATTAATCTTTGACAATTATATATATATGTACATCGATTTCTCCGGCCTACAATTCGGCAACTATGAGATATTCTAGCCGGTACATTTGCTAAACTAGCCTGTACAATTGCTAAACATTTGCTAACAATATTTGACTAATATCTAAACTTAGCATAATTAAAGGATTACAATATACCGTAATATATTTTCATATATTCTAACACGCATCGCTGCATCATATCGGGAGGTTCACGAACGCTAAGACCGGATCTCAAATCATCAAATAATATGCGTGGTAGCCCTTTAGTAAAGATATCCGCTATTTGATAATGGGAAGGTACATGTAAAACACGGACTTACGCTTTTAGCAACTTTTTTCTGACAAAAAATGAATATCCATTTCAATGTGTTTGGTCCGTTGATGTTGAATCGGATCACTTGGATAAGTAGATGGCACCCGACATTGTCACAATATACCAAAGTAGCATGAGAAATGGGACAATGTAATTCAATAAGTAGATTCTTGAAGCCAAAGAATGTCGAAACCACATTGGCAACGCCCCTGTATTCGACTTCTGCACTTGATCGAGACAAAGTAGGTTGTCGTTTTGACGACCAAGAGATGAGATTGTCACCTAAGAACACACAAGAACTGGCAGTAGAAAGTCTAGTATCCGGGCAACCACCCCACCGCATCAAGATAATGAGAGAAGAGTGTGTAGAGACCGATATAAATGAAGGTCGTAGATAACGTGTTCTTCACATAACGCATAACACGCTTTCTGTATGCCTATGTGTTCTGCTAGGATCATGATATAAACATACCGGACAAAGACAGAAATATCTGGTCTGGTAAAGGTGAGATATTGTAATGCACCAGCAAGACTACGATACCGAGTCGGATCATCGTAAGGAGAATCAGAAGCGCCACTCAATTTTGACTTAGTGTCGACATGAGTGTGGCTTGACTACGCTTAGTCATTCCAAATTTTTCAACTATATCAATGACATATTGTTTTGCGATAAAAATAGACCATTAAATAAGTTTAGTCACAAAGAATACCCAAGAAAAACTTAGTGGACCGAGATCCTTCATAGCAAATTCATCACTTAGCTTAGTCATAAAACACTTACGAAGTTGGTCAAGATGTAGTCAAAATAATATCATCAACGTATAATAATATGTATGCCGTGTGACAGCCATTGTTGTATATGAAAAGAGAATGGTCACACTTATTGTGAGAGAATCCTAACGTCGCCACAAAATCAGCGAATCGCTAATACCAAGCTCGAGGGGCTTGTTTGAGGCCGTAAAGAGATTTTTTAAGCAAACATACATGATGTGGATGAACTTTGTCGCGGAAACCCATCGGTTGATGCATATAGATCGCTCCTATAGATGTCCATGTAAGAATGCATTTTTGACATCTAATTGATGAATCGACCAAGACTTCAAATCGAGAGATCGAGCACTTGCACGAATAGTAGCCGATTGACAACGGGACTAAACGTTTCATCACAATCAATGCCCTGCTGCTGCGTTTTTCCATCACCTACAAAGCGGGCTTTATGCCTCTCAAATGAACCATCAGATTTACGTTTATGACAAAAAATCCACATAGACCGGATAACATTCACATTAAGAGGCCGAGGTACTAATTCCCATGTTCCATTGCTAATAAGAGCATTAAATTTATCCAACATTGCGGTTTTCCAATTCGGGTCACGTAAAGCATTTATAGGTGACTGAGGAAGAAGGGATATCGAAGGCGATTGTGTTGTGACGAGACTGGAGAAGTATTTTGAGTTGGGTTTGTATATGCCGTCTTTAGCGCGAGTTGTCATGGAATGAGAAGTGGTACTGATAGGAGGATTTTGTGAAAGTGTAGGCGGGTCAGTGGTAGACGTCTGTGGCGTAGGGGATGATGCAGGGGAGGGCAGTGTAGCGGTGGAAGAAGCAGCGTGTGGAATTTGTTGAAGCACAGTAGGTACGGGCTGTATTTGAGGTGGGGAGTTGGGAATGTCGTGGGGAGGGTCAGTGTGGTTGTCTGACGGAGTTAGGCTAGGAAATTGTAAGTGGTGTGGATATGGAGTCGGGTCCAATAGTTCATAGTCAGTAAGGGGATGAGGTTTGGTTTTGGAAAAAGGAAATTCATGTTCATTGAATTTCACATGCCGACTAATTATAATTTTACCACTTGATGGATCGAAGCACTTAGACCCACGATGGTTTAAGGCCACAAGATAAACGCATCGAGAGTAGCGCGTTCTTGTAATTTGTGTATAGTGGGGAGGAAAAAGAGGGTAACATAAGCAACCAAAGACCCTAAGTGACGAAAAAAGATGGGGTCACATTGATAAAGAATTTGAGTAGGAGACCAAATCCTAGAACTTTAGTTGGTAATATGTTTAGAAGATACGCTGCCATTTCAAGTGCGCATGATGCCAAAAGGAGAGGGCATCGAGCGTGAGCCTAGTAACGCTCGATGATGTTGTTGATAGATTTAATATGTCGCTTCGCTTTGCCATTTTGTTGTGATGTATAGGATACGTGATAAACGATACACCATGCCGTGGGTATCAAAGAAGCTTTGTAAAGTGTTATTGACGTATTCTTGCACTATTATCACATTGAAAAGTCTTGATATTACGTGCAAATTGAGTTTGGACGAATGAGTGAAAAGAAATGAAAAGGTGTTTGACTTGTGATTTCTTTGCAATTGAAAAGTCCATAGAAATTTGCTATAATTATCAAGAAATAAAACATAATAACAATGGCCCAAAGAGCTAACAACTGGGAAGTCCAAATATCACCGTGAATAATATCGAATGGAGAAGCGCTTAACGACATGACTTGGAAAAGGAAGTTTCAATGTTTCCTAATCGACAAGAAGAGCAAAAAATAGTACAAGCTTTATTGTAATCGATAAAATTTTTTTATGAAGGATCAGAAGACACCCTATCCGGTGTGTCCGAGACGATTATGCCAAAGACCGTAAGTGATAGTGAAAAAATTTGAAGGATCGACGGAGGAACCACTTGGGCGTGTGGAAATAGAGGATAAAGGTCACCCAGATCATTACATCTCATTAGTTTGGCTCCGTCTCAGAATCAAGCACGTAAAAACCAAACGGGTCAAAGTCGATGAAACGGAGTTATCGGTGGTAAATTCTGGATCGATATGAGGTTTTTAATTAGTTTTGAGCATGCAAAACATTGGGTAGAAAAGGGTGGGTAGGGGCGGCTTAATGTAAGATTGTCGTGACCAAGAATGGGTATGCAATGACCACTACCGACTACAATGTTGTTATTTTTAATGCTCGAAGTAACATAGGAGGAGAGTGTACCTTGGTCCGCCGTCATATGAGAAGTGGCACCAGTGTCCATATAGAAATTTCCATCGAGAGTGTAGAGAAAGCGTGCATACGCGCTTCGATATCGGTTAGTGTGTATGCACCGGATGAGAAGCGTGAATACTGAGGCCGAAACACCTGTAATACCGGGTCCCTGTGAGGGCGTGAAACCCACCACTAGTGGGTCGTGGAGTCCAAGCAGAAGCGGGATATGGGCACGGTGGCGGTGTAGCCAGCCATCGCAAAGCCACTTGCGCCTCAAGATGCCCAATTAAACGCACCATCGATATTAGGTCGTTCTTTGTGGAGTCGATCAGAGGCCGATCCGCGTCCTTTCCGCTTTCTTCTTGAAGCATTTTATTATTTTATTACCCTTAGGGCTCGAATGTGAGGCTTGGGTAGATTTTTGAGAAGCATCGGTGACCGTGATAAGGGCGTATTGGGTGCGACTCAAAAAGCACCTTCTTTTCGACAAGCGATTCTTGATAGTCCGCTCGCAGTTTTCAAGCGAGAGCGACAACTCTCAAAGGAGGCAACGGTTCTAATTTTGTATGATATCTCATCAGACCGCATAAGCTTCGGAAGGCCTCTTTATAAGTTTGAGTACCGCACGATTGTTTGAGATGGGTGCGTCAACATCGCTAAGTCTATCCGCAAGAGATTTAATTTTGTTACATGAGCTATCAATGGAGGTAAAATTTTCAAACACGAGATCCGAAAGTTCCTCTTGAAGGTGGGTCAGACGCGACACTTTATTGTCTTGGAACATAGACTCTGGCGAGCCCACGCTCCTTGAGCGGTGTCATCCTTTAGAGAGAATGGCGTGTAGAAGTTCTGTGGAAATAGACGTGTAAATCCACTGAAGAACTACCGCATCAAGACGCTTCCATAGGGGAAGGTTCGCAGCCTTAGAAGCAGCGTATGTCGCCGCCTCTGTGTCGTCCTTAGGGGGGACGATGTGGGGATATAAATCGTGAATTTTGACATGAACCGTGAATAAAGCCGCCCATGAATGGTACAAATCAAAGTGTCCGCCCAATGTAATAGGTATGAGGGATTTAACATCGGTGATAGAGAGGCGTGATGATATGTGGGTCGGGCTTTGTCGCCGGTTGCCATCGCAATGGAAGAGGTTGTTTTGAGAGAGAGAGGATCGAGATTTGCTCTGATACCATGAAAGAGATTAATTCCCCTGTCTTTTCCCATTAATCTTTGACAATTATATATACATGTACATCGATTTCTCCTACCTACAATTCGCAACTATGAGATATTCTAAATGCAGTACATTTGCTAAACTAATTTGGTACATTTGCTAAACATTTGCTAACAATATTTGACTAATATCTAAACTTAGCATAATTAAAGGATTACAATATACCAGAATATATTTTCATATATTCTAACAAAAATGAGGTTTTGAAAATCTAGTAGGAGTATTAAATAATTTCTACGATGAAAATGAAAATGGAGAGGGAGAGGTTGGGAAAGAAACAAACACTGACGATTTTGCATAAGGGATTTAATTAGTGACAAGGACTATTGAATTTGGAGTGTATATATGTGCGTGAGGGTCCAAGTCGTAAAGGACGAAAATTTGAGTAGGACACCTAGATAATAGTAATAACTACCATCAACCAATAACAACCTCTTCTTCACTCCACCCTTCCAACCCCACGCCCACCCTCCCCTCCACGCCGACCCCCAACCCAACCTCAACCCCAACCCCAACCCCAACCCCACACACAAGCAATTTTGATGTCTCGTTCTTTATTTGATCCGCTATCCATTGTTGTTTTATTAGAGATAAACAGTCACAGATGTGAAGGTTGAAAAACCCTCGTAATCAGCGTTGATTAATTAGATTGGACCCCATATATAGAGGAGAGGGGAGGGGAGGCGAGGGGAGGGAGACATTCTGGTTACAGTGACACGTATCTACTGTGGAATAAAATTGATGACATTAGCCAATCAAACTCAATGGCTGTCATTGGTACTGGAGATGATATGATTTATGGTCAACCATTGCTTGTATAAAAATATTCCAATGCTATTTGTTTTTCCAATTGGAATTGTCATTTGTTTCTATTAGGAAATATATTCTAGTTATATAGTTGATGTAAGCTATAGACTGTAGCAATTCGATAGCACTCGCATATTAGGCGATTAAATATATTACTATGACATAGTAGTAGTATATATGCGTTCTTTTGCCCTACAAAATACTCTCTAACTGATCCTAAATGAAAGTCAACTTTTAAAAAAGGAAAATAACCTAAAGTTTATATAATTTTATATTACTAAAATTTATTTATAATGTCAAATGTTGATTCCTCAAATATCATAAACAATTTAAATTCGAAGGCTCAATGTGGTTAGATGGCTTGAATTGGTATGCCCAGATGCTTTTTCTTCTTTTTCTGGATAAACCTTGGGGGGGTAAAAATATCACAGAAAATTTATTTATTCATTAAATTAGAAAATTTTGAATGGTTAATTTAGTGATTAAATCGTTACCCTTTTACTAAAATTGTGGAAACTCTAAAACGACTAAAAATAACCAAATGGAAAGAAATACTCCCCTATTGATGAGTGCCTACGAGAATGTTCCTTACCATCGATCTAATTAGAAGGCCAGCTAACTAAAAGCTTTACCTAGCTAGACTATATATATACCCATTATATATATATAGCTAGTTTTTGAGACCACTTCCATTGATGAGCCCAAGATGGGATGCCTGCCGACTGATCAATTGCTCCACGTGGAGCAAAAGAGATGGTTTCTTGCAACTTACAGAATGAACGATTAAGTAATTAATTCATATAAAAGTCTAAATTATTTAAAATATGTCTCTTAATTTCTAATATGAATCTATAACTTAATTATAACTGTTATAAGCTAAACTATATACTTTCGTAGTCTCAAAATGAGAGTTAAATTGGTTTTCATGGTGCTAATTTATCCCCAAATGAGAGTTATGTTCGGAGAGGATTCGCATCACATACACGTATATATGCAAGGCTTGAGATCGTGCAAAGAAAGCTCTTACACATATATTAATTTGAGTCCTCACAGAACTCGATCAAAAAGTTGAGTCATTTAGACAAAACTACATCCATATATATTAGTTATTAATTCAGTATCCTTTCATTATTTATGATTTGAATTCATTTTACGAATCCTAACAAATAGAACTAGCTAGACCTCATTTTGGAATAAATATAAATTAGTATAATTCTTAATCAGTATGGAATCATATCCCTCCCACTTTTAGATCTTGATGATATTCTATTGCATGCATAATTAAGAAATAAGTTTTTTATTATTATTTTGTTACCACGTACCTTGAGTAGTGACTGCTAAGATCATACAAAGCTCCAATGACCTAGGGACTCTACTTAGGTGAAATCGTATGTTATATTGAGTGGGGTGGTAAAAATATTCCCAACTCTCAAAGGCTTCGCAGTTTGTCTTCTACATATATATATCCCAATATACATGTTGACCTTTGGAGGTAGGCAGGTAGCAAAGGTGCGAAAGTACCATCCACCAATATCCTAGGATTTAATTTGGAGAACCTCTTACCCATCTATTCTTTCTTTCTACCTCTTCGTTTTTGCCATAGAATATATATATATATATATATATATATATATATATATATATATAAAATACTAATTTCCACAAACTTTAAGAAAAATATTTTTGTTTCATATTTACATCAAATTTATTGAGCTAGTTTATTTGTGTTGACATGATATATCTGTACTGATAAACTTGAGATTATCATATGTAAAAGAAAGCAGGTCTTTTTTTTAAAACAAAAAAATTGACAAATAAGACTATTTTTGTGAAATGAGGTAACATCTTTCTTATTATTTGCCGTCCATACTCACTTGCATTTAAACATCGAAAGGATAGGCTTGAAAGTTCATTTGAATTCACCTCTGGCAAATTTTATAAATTAGGTAAACTTGACGATCTTCTAAAGTTGGATGACAATTAGTTCAAGTTTTATAATTGTTAAAGTACGTATTGGGTCTTAAAAGGATTATTCTTGAGGTTATTTAGCCAATAAACTAAATGCACTGCATGTACCAATTAAATTATATTACTAATTAATGAATTTAGTGCACAATTTGGCTCCTTTTTTATAGTAGTAATTCATTTTCTCCATTCTCCCTCAGTTTTTATAAAAACAACAATTGTTAACTCTTATTCGCGTGCTAATATATCTTTGATTATGGACCTATCCTAATCCTATATTCATGAATTGATTTTGTATTTATGTCACTCTAAATCTCATTAATTAAGGATGTTAATTAACTTAAGGTTACAGCAATTTACAAATACCATGCATGATTGCATGTCATGCACTTAATTATAAATTTATAATCTTAGCAACGGCCGACAAGTGCTGTATCTTTTTACGTACACATTGTGATTAAATTATATGGACCATTTTTGGTGGTCATAACTAGTCGAATAGCCACTTTTAGTAGTAGTAATTCATTTTCAGCTTTTTGGACCATGGTTGTTGAAGATTTGATTACTGTATATATATATATACGTGTTAGATATTTCTCAGGTTATTGTTTTTACGGATTCCTTAAAGCTACATTTGGAAAAATAATAAATAAATTCATTGCTTTAACCATATAGATTAGGTCCAACTCATTCTTAAGAAAATTATTTCAATTCCTTATTTTATTTTAAGATTTGAAGCATATATCAAGCGTCACTGTTGACATCATTCCAAGGGGCTCCTAAAGTTCTTGATTATTATACAAAGACCATGATATAGTGAATACTTGAATAGATTGAAAGTTGCCTCTCTTTTCCTTGAGAAAATAATATATTTTACCAAATTTTTTTTATCGGAATTAGGGTTTATACTCTTGCATAATTAAGGCAAATAATTATTCTTTGAAGATCACATAGTAATTACTTTTCTTATAATAATACCTATTCAAATTAAAACATTATTTTTTTAATAATGTTTTGGACACAAAAAAACTGTGAACTAACAGTATAAAAAAGAGAGAAAAAATAAAAAACAGAACCTACTATTAAATGTACTTTTTATGCACAATTTTTTATGTAAAATCTGTGCACATATTATTATTCTTATTTTTCATTCCCCCCACAAGGGCTGACCAACATGTAATTAATTCCTGTTATATATATGCAAATTTTATTTTTCTTTACAAGCTAGTAGGCTTTCTAAATGAAAGATGTGCTCTCTAGCCTTTTAAGTTACTTACGACTAGCACTAGCTAGCCTTTCCTGGTTACTCATGTCCTAATTTGTTTATTTTAATTACATTAATGTGGCCTCCTATGATTTTAGCCAATTTAATATTATTTCCTTCATGAGAGTTTTATTTTACTTTTTGAGGTTTTACGTGATGAAACATTATTCACAAATTTTAATATATATTCAATTTAGAAAGGTTGTTTATATTATTAGAACAATTATTTTAACGATACGTAACGTTTTAAGTCAGATTCTTTTTATTATGATAACATCATCAACCGCCTTTAAAAAGGTAAATAAAACTTTCGTTGAGAACTACAATAATATTAATTGTTATATATGTGTTAATTTATTTTTCTTTTACCAGTGAATGTCAACAAAGTGCAGTAGCTAGTACTTCTAAATAGGATCTTATACCATTCCCAACCTTTTAATTCTTTTATATCTTTAAATCAAAGTGCTACCAGAACAATAAAACTATAAAATGTAATTAAAGCATCCAGCTTAAGCTTCAATCCGCATTGAAAGAAGAAACGAATTTTTAAATATTTTTAAATTTAAAATAATATGATTCATTTAAGTTTTAAAAATAACAAAATTTATAAGTAATAGTAATTTTAGTTTGTTTATTATTATTTTTATAAACTAACTACTTTTTATATGATATTAATAATCGTATTGACATAAATGAAATGAATTTAAATTTTTTGAAAGTAATCTTAAAAAATCAAATATTAATTTTATAATTTGAAATGGAGGAGTATAACTTACGATAGGCATTATGTAATAAAAATTAGAAATATAATGTTACCTATAATTCAAAACTAGTTAAGGAATCAATTCCAACACTTAAACTTACCATAGCTAGCATATATATATATATATATCTTGATCAGGATCAGTCATACATCTTATCTTATTCACCTTGCTCACCCCTTTTTAGCGACGATACCGTGACGGTTCGATCATCTACCATACAACCATCGCCTATATACTTAGTTTTATATATATATATATATATATATATATATATATTATTAGTCCTGGATCAAGATATATCCCTTATAAATGACGCTTATATATTTGTTCGTCATTAAAAGTATAAGCGACGTTGTATATGGTAAAATCAAAACCGTCGCTTAAAGGGGGGTGACGCGGGTGAGTAAGATAAAGCAGATGACTTGATCATTGCTCTACATATTATATATGGACTGATTCATAGTTAATGTTGTCAAATTAAGGTTATCTTTACAACAAATTGTGAGCGTCTATCCGATGATCTAACAGTTTAATAAAGCTTACATCCGCAATTTAGTTTTCAGTATCCCGCAGTTTAATACTGCGGACGGGATAAATGTCTAAAATACCTCTCATATTAAACCGTTGTAGGGATAGACGTTCACGATCAGTTGTAAGAATAACCTTAATTAATTTGACAATATTAACTATGGATTAGTCCCCATATATATATAAGCAAATAGTACTCCCTCTAGGCGATTAAAGCTAATATTAGCATACTAGTACAAAGTTTATGGGACATATATGGATTCGGTTAACATGGAGTTATTTTTTTGGTAAGTTGGTCAATTGACCAATAGAATACTGACACATAGAACCTCACTTGCGCGTTAATATTCTATTGGTTAATTGATTAATTTATCCCAAAATAAACTTCATACTAACCACTTCCGATATATAGGAGACACGAAGACCACATATTAATTATATGACCAGGGATTATGAACACCCATACATATATAGTTCTTTTTTCATACTTATATAAATCAATCATTAATCATTATTGTTTATGTAAGTATTGAGCAATGTCGGTACCAATATCTTTAAATGTGGGGTTTTAGCGAGCATTAGGGAATATAAATAGCATGTATTAAACTTTAATTAAGAATAATAGAGGACAAAGGAAGCCTTATCATCGCAAAAGTAGGGTTCCAATATTTATTTATATTTCATATATTGTACAAAATGATTTCTTATTTATCTTTTTGGATCTTTCACGTTCCTTTCATTTAACAAAGTTTTAATGTTTTCAATCTTTATCAATTCTCCTCCTTTTTTTTTCTTTCTCTTTATTATTTTATTTTTATTTTTATTTTATTTTTTTAATTGCGGCAGTTGGACATAGGAAAAAAACATTTGCCTAGATGTATCAATGCATTTAGACTACTCTAGTTGATTGGATACCAAGTGGTCTCTATTTAACAAAATAAAGTTAATAATGACAAATATATATTGAATAAGAAAGCTTTTATATCTTTTATGCAAGTTGGACATGTTATATTAAGATATTATATATCCCCATTTTGTTCCAATAAAAATCTTGCTTTTATTTCCTTAATGGATACTTTTTTAGCTAATGATGCCAAAAAGAGACACCACGCTTTAGCCTGATTTCAGATTGTCTTCAGTTCACTCTGCGATCTTAGATTAACTTTGTCATTGACTTTACGATTATTTTCTGGCCAAAGACGACTTAGTTAATACGGGAGTTTAACTCTACGTTTGGATCAAACTAACAAATTTAATCTTTAAATTAAGTTATTTTACATAAGATTCTTTTCATAAGAACTTTACAAAAAGTTACTTGATTACAAATTTTCTTTTATGAAATTAATTAGATAAATAAAATCAAACATTTTCCACGTACGAGGTGTGCTTAACAATAGTGTAAAAAAAATATTGAAATTTAACCGTTTGTTTAGCCATGAGTCTGATGTAGCATGTGGTTGAGCTAGTTAATTTCTAGTTAAGAAAATGATTAAGAGAGGAAAATCTGGTAAATAAAGTAATGGTCTTTGTTAATATCTCACCTAGCACATCGACCCATTCCCTATGCGGCTATGCTTTAACACAAGTACATTGACTATTTATTAATTCCAACTTCCATTTTTAACATAGCAAGTAATAAGACAACAGAATCTATGTGGACCCATTATTTTGCTTTGAATAATAAACCTTTAATTCTTTGAAACCTAATTAATAGTAGGCCGTTTAATTAATCTTTTAATCACTTCTTATAAGAATTTGATTAGACAGACGTGGGATTGTCACTTTTTTTTTTGGAGGACAGAACTTTAATTTTCTCAATATATTTTCCATGAGAATTAATGTTTCAAGTTGTAGCAATTATGTTAGGTATTAATTAAAGGGAATTATTAAATTCATAATATTTTTTATTATTTTCACAACAAAAGTGTCGTTGTAGATGTATAGCGATGGTAAAAAATATTGCTATAGGTTCTATAACGACACTTTTATTGTAAAAATAACATTTGTTGTTTTTTAGATTTATCAATTTCCTTAATTAAATTCAAAACAATATAAATAAATAGCCCTATATAACATGTCATCCATATAATGTGAAAACGTTGAAAATGTTAAATACTTTTTATCTTCTAATAAATTGATTATTTGATGTCAAATCTTACCCAAAAAATAAATGACTACTTAAATACTACAACTAATGACCGAAAACTTATAAGATTTGTACGTTCAAATCTAGAAAAGAAACTCCATCGAGATTTGGCTCACTGTTAGAACAAGTAATAGTTTATATTTATTTGATTAATATTGACTTTTTAAAAATTAATTTAAGATATTTTAAATTTAAAATTGACATGATTTAACTATTTAAGTTTTAAAATAATAAATTTTATAAATCAGTAGTACTTTTTAGGTATTTTATACAATATTTATAATTGTATTGACATAAACTATATGAATTTATGTTAATTTTTAGTTTGAAAACGTCTTAAATTAATTTTTAAAAAATCAGTATTTATTTTATAATTCGGAATTGGGGAGTAAAAAAAACTTTTTTTTTATAAAGTTAATAAAAGAAACTAAGTTAGGGGCTTATCTGGAAATTGTACGCATTTTCTTAAGAAGTTGATTTATTATGTATTTTATTTTTTTATATAAAAACTAAAGGAAAAAAATGAAGGAGCTATAAAGTATGAGAGATGTGTAATGATTAGGAATAATTTGCTAAAGAGATTTTAAAGGTTGCCAGAATTTAGGATCACGCACACAACAATAGAAAATTAAGAATTAACACATAAAAATTTACGTAGTTTTTCAATTTGGGTACTCCACAGACGACTTGTAGTTTTATTGATGATTCCTTGGTTACATAGGGTTTTACAATAGATAGTATTTATAGTCACTAATCCTATTTAAACCCTACTTCACATTATGTTTCAATTACCCATAATGTCCTCCCAAAAATAAACTATTAAACTCCAGTCCGCCGACCAACGCGACCCGCGCGTTCCCAAGCTATCCTTAGCGCATCTCGCGCCACATGTGCGATGAGTTGCACCGCCCTCGACACTTGCCATGACACACTACCAAATTTTGCACGGTAGCCTCGCGCCATACTTGCAGAAGCGACGCAATAATTTTCAATAATTTTATATTATGAGTCACAAACTCCACCAAAGGTAATAATAGTTCATATATAGGAGGACCACTCCGGATCCTACTATGTTTATAATTCTTTTAATATATATATAATCAGAAGTAGCAAAAACTTTTTTTAGAAAAGTAACATTTGAATTAAGATTTCCTTGTTTATTAAAAGTTACAAACAAAACTAATAAAAAAATATTAGGGAAGGAAAATCATTATCTCATTGGCTAATTAATTAATTGCCTTCTAGTTAATTATCTTGGCCTTGTTTCCCACAAGACGTAGATGGCTAGCTCAAGACTTCTTATCCGAGGTATGTTTTGTTTAGGAAATTGATATTTTTACAATTGAAATTGTTAGTTTCACAAGTTATTTTTTCAGATAAAGGTGGATCTCACTCACTATTCATGTGATGTGAAAAAGAATTCGAGAAATTATCAAATTTACTTGTAAAAAAATTAATCGTCATTGTCATTTAAATAGGATAAGAAATCATAACATAAATTGTTAAAGATATGTTTGTCCTAATAAAATGATTAAGATCCTCTCAATTACACTTTTCTATTAATTTCTCCCAATATACATTTAGCAATATAAATATTACTTTTATCGACGATAGTAACGATATAAGTATTTGTAACGAATTTTAATGTATCGCTAATTATTTATAATGAATATTATTGTGTCTCTAAATCTAATATTTGTATCGCTGGCAGTTTATTACCCAAAATTAGAGAAAATGTGTAATAGAATAGATCTTAATCCAGCTCAAAGGTAACCTACAAGTTGATGGGAATCATCAGGGAAGATACTTTTGGGCCTACTAAAAATGTTGAGAATTGGCCTAATTTTTATTTTATTTTTTTTATTTATAGTTTTAATAAATTTAAATACAATTTTTAGGTTAAAGCTAGCTATTATTTAATACTAATATTGTTAAGGGGTTGAGTAAAATACCTAATAAAATTTCTTATTTACGCATTAAATTTTAAAATGGACCCAATTCTTGGGCTTAGAATTTTCCCATTTGGAAAAAATAGTTGTACTGATTTTTCTTCATGGCCATTAATGTTTAGAAATAACACACGTAAAACATAAAAATTAAAAAACTCAAGGTTACAGACATCATGTTTTAAGAATTAAAATTTATAAATAAAAGATATTTATTCCTCCTATTCAAATCAAAATATTATTAATTAAGACTTTATTCTTTATGAAATTATTATTTGTGATATGTTTCTTTCCATATCTTTAAAAAATCTTTTATTCTCGTCAATACAGTGACTACTTAAATCACAACAGCTTAATCATAATTAAAAGTTGTAATGGCACAGTGATATTATTTCAGACCATGATAAAAGAGGTAAACAAACATTGGTCAATTTTACAATGGTTATATCCAGTTTATTGCATTTTACATTATATTTAGATGGACTGATGGAAGACCTTAAAAGCAACCCAAGTTATAATTCTGAATGTGACCTTTATGTTGGGCTTAGTACACTCTCTTGGGCTAAAATACATGATTATTAGAGTTCATGTAGAAATGAGATTCAAAATAGGTCAGGATACTATAGAAATTTTTAACAAAGAATTATACAGAAAATAAAGAAATATTATTGAAAGCTTTAAACAAACTTACGTAGGTTCTGAAGCTTGAGAACTTAGAACTTGAATACACTCAAAAGGAAATCACTCTTTTTACAAGGAAAGACTAATAGATTATTTTCGAATACTCGAAACAGAGGAGCAAAAGAACCTCTTATAGAACTGAGGCAAACAACTTTAATAAAAGAAGGACAATAATGCAAAAGCAAATTATTAAATCTAAAATAATTCTACTGATGCGGGTCCTCGATGGGCTGGAGTCAATTGGACGGCAGGAAAAAAGACAAAGGTTGGGACCACTACCAAAGGCTTTGAGCCTCGGATGCTCAAACCACTTTGAAAAAGATGCTTTAAGCATCTACACACTAAACGTCTGAGTTATTTAGGCTGAGAACATAGACCACCAAAAAGATTACTGACGAGGCCTCATCATCACTATCAAGCATATTTACAGTGTCATCATGATTTCTTAGAAATTCTAAAATCTCATCTTTTGGAATCCCTTTGAGTGCGGTTTTTAACTTCTTTTGAGAATCATCATAATCCTTCATGTAATGATTTTCTGGTTGAAAAGATAGCTCGACAATCTTATCCTTATTGAATTTTGACCACCATTTGATGGAAAACTGCCTAAGAAGACAATTAACTCCAGTTCCCGCATGTTGATCAATTACATAAGACCATTTGAAGATCTATGCGATTTCATAATCACAACAGAAGTTAAGAAGAGCCTAATTATCATTAAGACTCTTAAAAGTTTGAAAATATTTTTCAAAAACCCTATCCACTTTTGGAGGGAAGAAAGAAAAATGGGACCCAGTAATAAACCATTCTTGAAACCATGCAGGAAATTCTTGAGATTTCATGTTCTTAAAAAGCTTGGGATGAAGAAACCAACTATGGGTGTGATGTTCATTTTGATAATATAAAAACTTTTCTCAGGCCATGACATAGTCACAATAGTTGTAAGTTTTGGGAATCATAGATTTATTTTCAAAATATTTATGAGTTTTAATATCACCCACCCAATCACAAGGGCGTAAGACTTTTAAGATCTTGACAGTAGAGAAAGCTAAGTTGTAGCAATCTCGAGGTTTATGAGACACTTTAATGGATTCAATTTCCACTAAAATTTTCTCAAAGAATTCTAGGGAGGAAAACTGGCAAATCATGAGTATGATAGATATAAACATGCCACTTGTTCTGGAGTACGAACTGCATCAACATCCTCAATAACTACTACCTCCTTAAGCATAGTATCAATGTATTGAGATTCAATAGGAGCTTTGAGCTCAAGAGATTTTTCTTTGTTATAAGATTTTTGAGATCCGGAAGATTGTCCTTTAAAGAACTTCCTTAGATCTTTCCATCACTGATTTAGCTACTCTTCTAGGAGACCTATCAAGGGTTAACATACAAACATTAGGAGTGTCTTGCAAGAATTCCCTAGCTAAGAAAACAGATAGAGAATTTGATTCTCCCTTTATAAACTCAATATCGAAGTCAAATCATGCTAGTAAGGCTTGCCACGTATCAAATATTTACTTAGAAGCAATGGAAATGAGATTCAACTTCTCAAGTTTTTTGCTCAAATATTATCTCTAATTTTTTATCCTAAATAATGTCTCAAATGATATATGTTATTATAATAATTAAATACATTATATATGATTGATTATATAATAAAGTGCTATTTATTGTATTCAAATTCACATTATTTGAAATGTTATTTGATGATCACAATCTTTTTGAATTAGAGTCTCCAGTGTGGTCTTCGGCTCCAAACACCTGCACAACACGTTCTTACGGTGTAGTTAACGCTCGTATATTGCCATGGGACACCTCTGATGCAAGTGCTATTAAGTGAGTGTCGACGCCGAAAAAATGTTCATCTTCCATTCCTATGTGTTTGGTTCTTACCCTTTATGTTAATTTCTATGTTGTTTTATTTATCTTGCTTTAAAGGGTGATATTAATGGCTCCGTTTTTATGTAGATCTAGATCTGACCAAATTTTAAAATCAATAATTAATGGCTCCGTTTATATGTAGGAGACTTGAGATTCCGAATTACACTTGATTGTTTTTTGTTTTTTGGTTCTAATATTTAAAATCCCCCAATCCAAACCCACAATCATTTTCACTCTTTCAATCGGGAATTACCTCTCCGAATGACACTGTCTCTGGTTTGAAATTGAGAGGTTATAAATGAGAGGAATGGAATTGAAACGTAAATTGGGGCATGTAGGGGATTTTGAGATTTTGAGGGTTATCGAGACTAGAGTGAGAAGATATCGGTGATGGAATACTTGCTTATGATGATGAAGAAGAAGAATCGTGTGGTCTTGTTCTTTTATTTTAATTTTGCTGCTAATTTATATATAATTTTAAAATAAAAAAATTATTTGATAAAACTAAAATTATATTAACTAAAATTAATTATTATCACAATTGCCTTCTCTTTTGCTTTATATTCTGCTAAGGGAAAAGAATTATTTTGTTATAAAACTTAATCTTTGAGTAAATTTATTAGCTTAGTTGTGGTGCTCGGGTGGTCTTATGATCAAAATTTTAAATTGGGGGTTTTGAGTTCGAATCTTAGGCTAGACAAGTTTTTGATAATTAATTAGAAAATATCCAAATCAGCGGTGCCACGTCAGCAAGTCAACGCACATGTGGCACATAGAGGCTCAATATCCATATTTTTGAACAAAAAAGGGCTCGATTTGCGTTAACCGAAATAAAGAGGCTAAATACCAAAATCACCTAAAGTTCAGGGCAACCTATACATTTTACCCGATATATATATATATATATATATATATATATATATATACGACCCCATTCAAGGGCATCCAGCTTAAAGAGCAATACGGCCTTAAAGAGCATTCTGTTTTTAAAAAGCCTGCTTTTTAATATCTCTCTCCTCACTCAGTCATAATACTAAGACTTAGCTCTCACTTGAAAATCCCTCACTGCCAAAATCGATTCCCTTGAAAATCTAGTCCTGCAAAATCGAACGAGTTCCTTCTCCATCGTAGCAGCTGCAAGAGAGAAATTCAGAAGCCCTAGAAATCTCAGTTAAAGGGTTGTGTGTTTCGACTGAGGGAACGAGTTCCTTCTCCAGCGCGATTTCTGCAAGAGAGACAGCCAAGCCAAGCCCTAGAAACACGATTTCCATTGGAGAGAAAGTCGAGCCCTATAGTCTTCAGAATAAAGAGCCCCTTGAAATCTCGATGTGCCCTAGAATCGTGATCTCCTTCATCTCATCAATTCGAATCGGTAAGGGCTTGAATTTAGTACTTTTATTCCAATTTGTATACTATTTTCCAATCTTCACTGATTATGGTATGTTTCTACTAACAGACCTTGTAAACTAATAGCAAGCAGTAAGTGAATTTTGGGGTTGGCGTGGGCCAAGGCCCTTTGGCTTTTAAAAACCTCATCTTAGATGTACATTCCTATTGTCCTCTATCTTCTATAATAAAGTAGTAGGACATATTATACAACAAGCGTCCCTCCTTTTTAATAATAATGTTCGTATTGTAAGGGATTGGTAAGGGCCTGCAATTTGGAATTTATTTAGCTATAGTCTTCAAAAGTTTTATTTTATGCGTTAGTGAGCTTGTTAATTAATGTTATCTAGGCTTCAGAGGTGTTATTAATCATTGACTTATTTTGTGTGATGATTGCATCTTCTTTGCTTAACTTTGCATGTCAAAAGACCAAACAAGCATGTTTTCATTATTTGCAAAATAGTTTTGTAGTCAAGTAAAAGGGCAAACTTTTGTTAAGTCCTCGCTTTCGGGACTAATAACCGCAAGTGACAACAAAGCTTATTGGTATGTTTTGTAGTCAATTAAAGGACATCTTTTGTTTAGTTTTGTATTAGTCTGTTTTTGGTGCTGCAGTCTATGAATTATAATTGTTATGCTCCTGTTTCTCCTATGTGTTTTGAGATAATAACAACTTCCTGGAAACAAATGTGTTTTGAGATAATAACAGTTTTGATTATGTTGCATGCACCACATCCCAACACCGGAAAGAGTCAAGTTAAATAGCCGCAGTTAACCATTGTCATTATCATCGCCCGGCTATGTTGATAACTTCTTGGACTGATTTGAATCCTGGTCGTCGATTCTATGGATGTCAAACTGCAAGAGTAAGTAATTTATATTCAATTTCCTTTAATATGAAGTTTGTTCTCAAAACAATTCTTTTTGACAAATCATGGTTGCATGTATTTCATGTGGTATGATCCTCCGATGCAAATTGAGCTATTCAAGTGATTCATGGTTTATTGAGGAAGTTGAAGGCTCTTAAAAATGAAGCGCAAAATGTTAGACGCAAACATATGATTTACAAGATAATCACATGGGTTTCCTTAATTTTGCTACTTTGGAATTTCTTTGGAACCATCTCTGTGCAAGAAGTTGCTTGAATCCGAGAAATTTGTAATTAGAATTTGGGTGATGGAAAGTTGATTACTACTAGCTAGGTTGTGTGAAGTCCATATTTTAAATGGCATTTGTATTTATTGTAATGCAACAAAGTTGATTACTACTAGTTGATTTCATTGCATGTGTGTCTTTGTCAGTGATATGTATTAGTTTAGCCATATTCATAAACTGCAATGCTAATTCCTTTCGATTTCATAAAAAAAATGTTCCTCAGTTTAAAGTGATCCCTTGCTAAGACTGTTATAGATATGACAAGTGAGAATGAACATACTTTTTTACTTTGTCTCGAAGTACTAGTGGAGAATGATGTTAGGTGCAATCTGTATAATGTGATAAAATAACCATCAAAAGCAAGATGATTGGAATCTTCAGCATCATTAAGCCAAGAACCACTTAAATCAAACATAGCATTAAAGTATCCCAAAAACGACTGCAGCTTAGCATACATCACAGAATTTCTTTTATAACAGGTAAAACAATTCTGAGTCATAAACAAGTGAAGCATAGTGTCACACCTATTTACATCAAGCAGCCATAAAGTAGACATAAACACAGTTAGCAGCACTGCACACAACAGCTCTAACATAGCAGCAGGTTAGACAGCAGCACAACACATAGCACTGCACACACACAGCAGCAGCCAGCACACAGTCATTCCACCAGACTCCCAGCAAGCAAACCAACTACAGCATCCCAGCAACAAGTTGACCAACTGCATATGAAACCCAGAACTGCAGCAACATACAGAACATAAGTCACAGAACTGTCCCCATTATGCAGAGAATGAAAACTACAGCAGAAAAATCAGTGAAAGAGGCACAACTACCTGACTTGTAACTGATACCATAAGTCACTCCCATGATTAGTGCAATTCTGAAGGACACTTTGTAGAAAAAAATTCCAAGTTAATACAAAGATATAGATATACAAGTGTTGTTATAGCAATCTCAGTTCCACCTGTGGGTGAATCACAATCATCATCTACATTTGGATGAAGTTGCATCGGCCCAAAAACAACGAGTGATCCGATTTTCCTCATATGTGTCAATTGTGAACGTGAATGAAGGATTCTTTAGTTGTTCTAACTGTAAGTACTCATTCAACATATCCCCATCATGTCCCTTCAAGTCATTGCGCTTGTCTCTTTCAAAGTTATATAAATCTCGTTGCGTACAACTAATATTTTCAAAACCACCCGCCTACACTGCAAGAAAATTATATTGTTGGTATTGTGGTATATTCACTGTGCCAAGTTGCTGAGACAACAATTTTTGGGCAATTGACACATTACGATGTGATCATAACAAATGCCTCTTATGTGGAGTTGACAATGGATGACAATGACCCTCCTCAATTTTAGTAATTACGTACAAGTCATTTATCTTTACCACTATAATTTTTGCACCACAACCTTCTTTTGTAGATTCACGTTTTCTTTTTACAACCACATCGGCTAATAGTTTGCTCTTTCCTTGCTTAGAACACACATACTCCTTCCTATAAATCTCATCGCTACCCGCCCTTTTTTTCTCATTAAACTTTCGTACACTAAATCCAGCATGCATTGCATATGTATTATAAAACGTGTGAATATCATCTAATGTTTAAAATTCTTGACCAAGCTTAGGCGTAACCTCTTCTGCTACTTGAGGATAGTAGACAACAGTATTAGTATTGTTCACATTCAACCCCTCTCCACTCGAGTCATCCCCGTCCATTTCTATTTCCAAACTCATTTCTACATTATCCCCGCAACTCCCTACTTCATTGTACATGTCATCCATTATATTTACACCTAGACAAACATAAATTTACTTGAACATATGAAATAACCAATTAAAAAAATTATAGAGATAATAGCTATATTGTTGGGATGTACTTGATAAACAGAAATTTACTTGTAATGTGCCCACTAAACAATGTGTCCACTGAACAATAACCTTTTTTGTGTCCACTAAACAATAACCTTTTATGTGTCCACTGAACAATGTGCTTCCATCAGCACTCCAACTCAAGCTTGTGCAGTATACGAGCTGTGCATTATAAGATTACAATATATGAGAATATCAATAAACAGGTAGCATATTACCACTATTACAAAGATAATACAATCATACACAAACACCTAATAAGTCCCTATAACAAATGATACATGACAGTAACTCCAATATATACCCATTATTGCCATTGGGGAAGAAAAAAGGTTTACAGTTGACAAAGAAAAAGAGAGTTGGACTTACAAAATAAAGCTTGATTCTTATCACGAAAATTTTTGTCAAGGGTCACTAACTGAGGGCATGTAGAGAAGTTTTGTCAAGGGTCACGAATTGAGGACCATAAGAACTCAGAGAAGCTTAGACGACTCTCACTAATCGATTTCAAAAATCAATCGCGTTTCTAGGGCTTCATTCCCTCAGTTGTAGCAATCGCGATGGAGAAGGGCTTCGTTCCCTCAGTTGCAGCAATCGCGATGGAAAAGGAGCTCGGATCTTGAAATCGATTTTATGAAGGAACTCAGTAATCTAGTAGAGGGCTCTTCAAATAAGCGCTAGTCGATGGAGAAGTAACTCGTTCGATTTTGCAGGACTGAATTTTCAAGGGAATTTTGGCAGTGAGGGATTTTCAAGCGAGAGTTAAGTCTTAGTATTATGACTGAGTGAGGAGAGAGATATTAAAAAGTCGGCTTTTTAAAAACAGAATGCTCTTTAAGCCAGGCCACAGCAACCGGTTGTTGGGGAGCAACCCTTTAGCCAAAAATTACTGACCTGTAGCGAGCTTGTTACTTTAGTTTTTTTTTATAAGTCGCTACGAGTTTGTAGCGGTTGAATAAAAGAGGTTTCTCCCAACAACCTCTTGTCGTGGATGGAGACCCTATATGTAAGACCCCATCTTTTATAAATAAAGATGAATTTTTCTATAAATATTATTTTTGAATATTATGGAATAAATTTGATATAATGTTATAGTTGTGGGTAATATTTATAAATTTTGCAAAGTATGCAAGTTGTTATAAAATATTCGTTTGGTCTGGGAATATTCTTTTGTTAGGGAATATTCGTGATAATGGCTCAATCATTGGTGGACCCCACAATGTAATTATTGTTTTATTGAGAAAACGACAAAAATATTTTATAAAAATAACTACGAGGTGTTACCGTTAAAACTGCTGAACTACCCTATGGTAAAAGTACAAAGAATACGCCTGAATAGATGCGTAGTAGACACTCAGATTGATTATTGATGCTTACGTGAGAAGTCATTCAATTATGCTCAATTATTGCTACAATAATTGTTTGATCATATCTCTTATATTATTGATTCAATTATTGTCACAAGATCATCTCAGATAATATGTTATAGTATTAAATCAATAATTGAGACGACACAAGTTATAAATGATTAATAATTGTTGAAAGATTAAATATGTGTTGATGAAAAAAAAAATGATTTGTGGTAAGTTTGATTATTTTATGGGGGCTCATATGTCATCATCTAAGAGTCTCTTCACAATAATAATTACCTTCACAATAGTAATTACCCTTGTGAATAGTATTTACCTTCGCAATAGTAATTACCTTCGTCAATAAGTAATTACCCTTGTGAATAGTATTTACCTTCACAATAGTAATTACCCTTGTGAATAGTATTTACCTTCGTCAATAGTATTTACCTTCGTTAATAGTAATTACCTTTACAAGGAATCGAACCACTTGTCGCTTCACATTACAAAAGGTCAAACCACCATCGTCGAAAGCCACTTGTCTTTTCACACTAAGAAAGTGCTAAGCTAGAAATCTTCTATAAATAGAGGCCTAGGGCTTCATTATTTTTCACGAATTCATTCAAGCTATAGAGAGAGAAATATAGAGAGAATAAGAGAGAAAGAAGAAGAGTATTTTGTTACTACACTGCTGCAGTATTCAATCTTCTACCAAATGTAAGGGGTGTTATTCTTTCTTATTCATGAAGAGAACTGTTGTTATTCCATCGCTTATTATTCTCATTGGAATAACCTCAGATACGCTGCTTAATACCCTATACTTGGTGACATTCTTCTATGATTCTCATTGGAACTCCTTGTCATGTGTTTTACACCTGACTGGTTCCGCTCTTTATTATTCTCGTTGGAACATCCTGCATCAAGTGTTTTACACCGGACCGGTTCCGCTTTTATTATTCTGTTGGAACATCCTGTCTACGTGTGTTTTACACCGGACTGGTTCCGCTTTTTATTATTCTCTTTTCCGCCTTTTATTATTCTCGCTGAAATATCCTATCTCGTGTGTTTTACACCGGATCCGGTTCCATCTTTATTATTCATTGGAACATCCCGCTTGCAGTGAATTTCACCGACCGGTTCCGTTATTTATTATTCTGCTGAATAACCTCGTCGCAGCGGTTATCATCGCATGCACGGTGATTTCTTTTGTTATTCCATTCTTTATTATACCCAAATAAGTTAAAACTTTGACTTCTATACTCCATGAAATTAGTGGAATATCCTTGATATTTGTGTTTCATCCAAATCTTTTCATGAAAATATTCTTCCGATCATTCTTGAATTTTACTCTACAAAACAAGATCATATTGATAATTTGGGCGTTAATAATTCCCGGATAAAATAATTCTTGAACTTGTTTTATTGAATTCTTATATCATTGTCATCATCCTCATGTTTATATTTTTTTTAAAGTCATCCGTGGCTGTAGTGCATAGATGGACTTGGTATGATTATGACCGAGAGACTATTCGTAATCATGACCGTAATGTTACAAATGATGTGGTAAAAATCCTCGGTGGCCGTAGAAGTGCATCGATGGATAGTTGTTGGCATAATCATGACCATTAATGAATACACAAATATTCTTGGCCCGTAGTGCATGAATAATTATGGTCGTGATACTAAAGAATATCATCGTCAGTAGTAGTGTGGGTGATTCGATGATGTGGAATATTTATTAAAGTCGAGTCTCAAATATAAAAGTGATGAAAACCTTTAAAACCCTAAAGATAGTAGACTTTATTTTCTACTTGACTCTTTTAATGGATCAGATATTCATTCATGCAGCTTAAACCGGTTGTCTATTGTATTTTATCGGTTTAACATTGTTGAAGACTATTGATAATTTATTCTCGCATTATCTTAGTCATAATATTTCTTCTTGGGCTAGTTGAGCTCACCCTTTCTTTCACCGTTTCTTCTTGAAATGAGAATATAAATTTGGGACGAGCCTGGGAAACGAGTGATGGTCCTGAAGATAAGATTAGTAGTCCTCACTATTCTGTGAAATAGTGTGATAATAATTGTAATGAGGACTCTTTTTTTGAGTTTGTATAATATCTAGTAGACGATATTTGTATTTAAACTCACGCTTTATGTCGTATTGTATACCTACGCTTATGTTAGTAAGTTGTATTTAAATTACACACCATGTAAGTGGCGACCCAAGATGGGTGATGTATACCTAATTTTGGGGCGCACAGTTGGTATCGAGCTTAGGATATGATCCCCGCTAAGATGTGAGAATAGTACTAGGAGGGAGAGACGGAATACCTTCGCTAGTATGACCTACCTAAGTTTATGTGCTATTTTATTGGTTGGTCGGAAGATAGGGATAATTTGTTACATGTCAATTAACCTTTTGTTTTGTGGCGAGATCTCAAAATGACATCCGAGAATGTTGAGAATAAGAATGGAGCGCAGCGATCGCTGATTCACCACATATCAATAATCGTGGATAATGTGCATCGGAAGGCGACAATTCTCATGCAAACAACAACACCGACCAAAATGATGAATGATCAAATGTTCGAGGCTTTATGCAATTTATGCAACAAAGAAAGCAGAGCGACTCTGCCCAAAACATAGGTGGAAACACGAAAAACTCTCGGCGGTCACCGCTAAACAATTCAAGGAGCTGGGACCACCGGAGTTTAAGGAAGAGCCAAAACCACTTCAAGGAAGCATGGATAAAGCAGATTACCAAGATATTTGATGTCTTGGGATGCTCCGAGGAGCAAAAGGTTCCTTTGCACGCCTTTATGTTGCGCGGAGAGGCGATTCATCGGGTGGGAATCGGTAAAACGTACTCAACTCATTGTCTTCAAGATATCTTGGGAGAAGTTCCAGAGTCGTTTCAACGACAAATACTTTCCCGAAAGTATTCGCCACACGAAGGAGGTGGAATTTATCAAGTTGGAACAAAACAATATGACCGTGTCGCAATACGAGGCAAAATTTGCGAGTTATCACGGTTTAAGTCCCCACTTGTGGATGGATAAATGAAGAGAGAATGGCGCGAATGTTTTTAAGAGGTTTGAAGTTTGAGATACGCCAACATCTTATTTCTCATAAACCGTGTTTTGTATTCGGATGTTGTAAATAGGGCTCAGCTTAGTGGAACGCGATAATGAGTCAACACAATTAAAAGAGAAGCGTAATTAAAGAAATTATAATACCAAATGGTAGTAGTCATCGGGCGGACAACAAGCGTGGAGGGAATCAATGGGCGAGATATGGTAACCACTTCGGTGGTAATCGTACAAAAACAATAAGAATGGATATTTCAAGAAACGGAGATTCAACAATGGTGGAAAGACGCCAAACACCAAAGACCCATTGTTAAGGAATGAGAAAGACCACCTATCATATGCTTCAAATGCGGAGAGAGGGACACATCATCCAAATCACACACGCCCGTCAAAGCATGTTATAATTGTGGAAGAGAAGGTCACTTAGCTCGATTTTTGTCGTTTCCATCAAGACAAATTCAAATAGGATGGAAGCACCAAAGGCCATCCCGTAAAATTCAAAACCCAGAAGTCAAGGGGAAAGCGTTTGTTGTGACCTCCCAAAGAGCAAGGAATCCGAATGAGGTCATCATGGGTAAGCTTATCATAAACTCTAATGAAGTCTATACTTTATTTGATACTTGGTTCTACCCATTCTTTCATTTCTCCTACTTGCGCCATCGATTAAATTTGACTCGGAGAAATTAGACTTTGACTTATCTCGTGGAAACTCCGGTTGGGAGAAACCTTCATTACATCCATTGCTTATAAGTCTTGTTTGGTTAAAATCGGTACCCTCACATTACCCGTCGATCTTATTTCATTAAAAATACTTGCATTTGACGTGATTCTAGGGATTGATTGGTTAACTACTTATCATGCAAAAATTGATTGTTTTCGTAAGGTTGTTAGCTTTCATATTCCTAATCAACCTATTATGCGAATTCAAACGACCAAACCATTAAAATCAATCACGGTCCATCTCAAGCCATAAAGCTATTCGCTTATTGAAAAACGGATGTCAAGCTTTCTTAGCTCATGTCACGATTTAAATAAAAATACGCCGGTTTTAAACGATATTCCTATTGTTAATAAATTTCCGACGTATTCCCAGAAGAACTTCCCCGCCTACCCCCAGAGCGTGAAATTGAATTTTGTATCGACCTTGAACCCAGACAAAACCTATTTCCAAAGCCCCATATCGAATGGCTCTATTGAACTTCGTGAGTTAAAGACCCAACTCGCAGGAATTGTTAGACATTGGCTTTATTCGTCCTAGTACTTCTCCTCGGGGTGCTCCTGCTCTATTCGTGAAGAAGAAAGATGGGAGTATGCGACTTTGTATTGATTATCGGGAGTCAATCACGCCACCATCAAAAATAGGTATCCATTGCCACGTATTGATGACCTCGTTTGACCAACAAGCAAGGAGCCAAATTCTTTTCAAAGATCGATCTTCGTTCCGGATATCACCAATTGAAGATTAGAAACTACGACATTCCAAAGACGGCTTCGAACTCCCAGACGGGCATTATGAATTCCTAGTCATGTCCTTTTGATTGACTAATGCTCCTAACGCCTTCATGGATATGATGAACCGAGTATTCAAGAATATTTAGATCACTTTGTGGTCGCTTTATTGATGACATCCTTATTTATTCCAAAAGCCGTGAAGATCATGAAAGCAACACTTGAGGTGACACTCCAAAAGCTTCGTGAATATAAGCTTTATGCCAAGTTGAAGAAATGCGAGTTCGTCAAGAAGAAGTAGCATTCCTTGGGCACGTGGTATCAAGTCATGGAATATCTGCTGACCCAAAGAAAGATTGAAGCTATTCAAAGTCGGGAACAACCTAAATCGATGATCAAGACGTAGCTTTCTTGGTTTAGGTTATTATTATCGGAGATTCGTGGAAGGATTTTCTCGAATCGCTATTCCATCGACTCAAATGACTCGGAAAGATACAAAGTTCGGTTGGAGCGAAGAATGTGAGAAGAGTTTTCAAGAACTCAAGAGGAGACTTATTTCAAAGACTGTTCGACAATACCATCCGGCTCGGAGGGATTTGTCATCTACAAAGTGATGCTTCTAGCAAAGGGTTGGGATGTGTTCTCATGCAACATGGAAAAGTAATAGCCTATGCCTCATGACAACTCAAAGAATATGAGAGAAATTATCCTACTCATGATCTAGAGTTGGCAAATTTGTTGTTTGCACTTAAAATTTGGAGGCATTACTTGTATGGGAGAGAAAGTGGAGATCTTTACGGATCATAAAAGCCTCAAATATTTCTTCACTCAAAAGGAACTCAACACGCGACAACGACGCTTGGCTAGAACTGCTGAAAGATTATGATCATACCATCCAATACCATCCCGGAAAAGCGAACGCGGTAGCCGACGCGTTGAGTAGAAAATCATATGCAAGCACGAAAGCGATGTTGTCAAACGCAAAGGCCCATTTTGTGTGACTTGCAAAGGATGGAGATAGAGTTAAAGACTCAGTGACGCATGTGATGATAAGCGAGTATAACGAGTAGAACCGACTTTAATCGATAAAGTTAAAGTCGCTTTCAAGCTACGCACTGAGAGCCGATGCGTGTATGAGGAAAAAAGTGCAAGAAGGTGCTATTTTGGAAGCAAGAATCGATGAAGAAGGAATACTTCGAGTCAACTCCAGACTTTGTGTTCCTAACGACCTTGATTTAAAGTATAATATCATGATGGAGGCGCACAACACACCATTTACAATCCATCCTGGGAGTACCAAAATGTATCATGATATTCGCTATACATTTTGGTGGAGCAATACGAAGAGAGAGATAACTGCTTATCTCAAGGTGTCTAACTTGTCAACGAGTTAAAGCGGAGCATCAAGTACCAAAAGGTCCATTGCAACCACTTGAAATTCCGTAATGGAAGTGGGAGCACATTACCATGGATTTCAAGTACGGCCTTCCTAAAGTTTCTCAAGGCATTGATGCGATTTGGGTCATTGTTGATAGATTGACCAAGTCTCGCTCATTTCTTACCGACACTGAAAACTTATACACTTTGAACGCCTTGCTCGTATGTACATAAACGAGATTGTAAGACTGCATGGTGGTATGCCAGATCCATAGTTTCGATCGAGACCCAAGATTCACTTCACGATTTTGGGTTAATTTGAAAAAAGCTATGGGCACAGACTTTCACGATTTAGCTTCAAGATATCATCCTCGACGGACGGACGGATGACACGGAGAGGACTATTCAAACTCTTGAAGATCTATTAAGACTCGTGTCCTTGATTTCAAGGGAGTTGGGACAAGTTCTTACCATTGGTGGAGTTTTCCTACAACAACAGCTTATCGCAAGTATCGGCATGGCTCCATTCAAGCGTTGTATGGAAGAAAGTGTCGCTTCTCGGTATGTTGGGATGAGGTGGGTGAAGCAACGTTGTTGGGACCGGAGTTGGTACATATGACTACGGAAAAAGATTCAAACGATCCGACAACGATAAAAACCTCACAAAATCGACAAAAAAGTTATCCGATCTTCATCGAAAGGACGTGGAATTCGATATAGGAGATCATGTGTTGTTAAGAGTCGCTCCATGGAAAGGAGTTACAAGATTTGGAAAGAGAGGAAAACTTAATCCTCGATTCATCTGGTCCATTTTAATCCTCGATCGAGTAGGAACGTGGCCTATAGACTCGCTTTTACCGCCAAATATGTCTCGTGTTCATAACGCTTTTCACATATCTATGTTACGTAAATATGTGAAAGACCCGAACCATATTATTGAAAGTTAGAACCGGACGAAATAGCGGAAGATTTGACGTATGAAGAGGTTCCCGCTTCAAATTTTGGATAAGAAGGAACATATTCTACGCTCCCAAGGTTATACCTCAAGTCAAAGTTTTGTGGAGGAACCACGATGTTGAGGAAATGACTTGGGAGTTAGAATCAAATGAAATCAAGGTATCCTTACCTATTCGACATACCAGTAATGCACTCTAATTTCGAGGGCAAAATTTCATAAGAAGGGAGGTTGTAAGACCCCATCTTTTATAAATAAAGATGAATTTTTCTATAAATATTATTTTTGAATATTATGGAATAAATTTGATATAATGTTATAGTTGTAGGTAATATTTATAAATTTTGCAAAGTATGCAAGTTGTTATAAAATATTCGTTTGGTGGGAATATTCTTTTTGTTAGGGAATATTCGTATAACGGCTCAATCATCGGTGGATCCCACAAATGTAATTATTGTTTGATTGAGAAAACGATAAAAATATTTTATAAAAATAACTACGGAGGTGTTACCGCTAAAAACCGCTTGAACTACCCAAAGGTAAAAGTACAATGAATACGCGTAGTTGCATAAGAGCAGACACTAGATTGATTATCGATGCTTACGTGAGAAGTCACTCACCATGCTCAATTATTGCTACAAAGAATTCACGATCATATCTCTTATATTATTGATTCAATTATTGTCACAAAGATCATCCTCAGATAATATGTTATAGTATTAAATCAATAATTGAGACGACAAGTTATAAATGATTAATAATTGTTGAAAGATTAAATATGTGTTGATGAAAAAAAATGATTTGTGTTAAGTTTGATTATTTTATGGGGGCTCATATGTCATCATCTAAGAGTCTCTTTGTCAATAGTAATTACCTTCGCCAATAGTAATTACCCTCAGAATAGTATTTACCTTCGTCAATAGTAATTACCTTCGCCAATAGTAATTACCCTTGTGAATAGTATTTACCTTCGCCAATAGTAATTACCCTTGTGAATAGTATTTACCTTCGTCAATAGTATTTACCTTCTTTAATAGTAATTACCTTTACCAAAGCGCCGAACCACTTGTCGTTTCACATTACAAAGGCCGAACCACTTGTCGTTTCACATTACAAAGCGCCAAACCAAATAATCAAGCCACTTGTCTTTTCACACTAAGCAAAGTGTTAAGCTAGAAATCTTCTATAAATAGAGGCCTAGGGCTTCATTATTTTCACTTAATTCATTCAAGCTATAGAGAGAGAAAATATAGAGAGAATAAGAGAAAGAAGAAGAAGAGTATTTTGTTACTACACCGCCATTGCGATTCAATCTTCTACCAAATGTAAGGGGTGTTATTCTTTCTTATTCATGAAGAGAACTCGTTGTTATTCCATTGCTTATTATTCTGCTGGAATAACTCAGATATCATGCCATTTTACCCTATACTTGGTGACATTCTTCTATGATTCTCGCTGGAACATCCTGCATGCAGGTGTTTTTTACACGGACCGGTTCCGCTTTTATTATTCTCGTTGGAACATCCTGCTCATGTGTTTTTACACCGGACCGGTTCCGCCTTTATTATTATTCTGTTGGAACATCCTCGCTCATGTGTTTTTACACCGGACCGGTTCCGCTTTTATTATTCTGTTGGAACATCCCATCGTGTGTTTTACACCGACACAGTTCCGCTTTTATTATTCTCGCTGGAATGTCCTATCTGTGTTTTACACCGGATCCGGTTCCATCTTTATTATTCTGTTGGAACATCCTCGCTTGGTGTGAATTTCACCGACTTCGGTTCCGTTATTTATTATTCGCTTGGAATAACTCGTCTGTGCGGTCTATCGCATGCATGGTGATTTCTTTTGTTATTCCATTCTTTATTATACCCAGTTGGTTAAAACTTTGACTTCTATACTCCATGAAATTAGTGGAATATCCTTGATATTTGCGTTTCATCCAAAGATCTTTCATGAAAATATTCTTCCGATCATTCTTGAATTTTACTCTACAAAACAAAGATCATATTGATAATTTGGACGTTAATAATTCTGGATAAAATAATTCTTGAACTTGTTTTATTGAATTCTTATATCATTGTCATCATCCTCATGTTTATATTTTTTTTTAAAAGTCATCTCGTGTCCTCAGTAGTGCATAGATGGACTTGGTATGATTATGACCAAAGACTATTCGGTGTAATCATGACCGTAATGTTACAAATGATGTGGTAAAAATCCTCAGTGGCCGTAGTGCATTGATGGACAGTTGTTGGCATGATCATGACCATTAATGAATACACAAATATTCTCGCCCGTAGTGCATGAATAATTGTGGTCGTGATACTAAAGAATATCCTCGGCAGTAGTGCGGGGGTGATTCGATGATGTGGAATATTTATTAAAGTGAGTCTCAATTTATAACAAATGATGAAAAACCTTTAAAACCTAAAAGATAGTAGACTTTATTTTCTACTTGACTCTTTTAATGGATCAGATATTCACATGCAGCTTAAACCGGTTGTCTATTGTATTTTATCGCTTTAACATTGTTGAAGACTATTGATAATTTATTCTGCATTATCTTAGTCATAATATTTCTTCTTGGGCTAGTTGAGCTCACCTTTCTTTCACCGTTCTCTTGTGAAATGAGAATATAGCCGGACGAGCCTGGGAAACGAGTGATGGTCCTCAAAGATAATTAGTAGTCCTCACTATTCTTACGTGAAATAAAGTGATAATAATTGTAATGAGGACTCTTTTTTGAGTTTGTATAATATCTAGTAGATTTATATTTGTATTTAAACTCACGCTTTATGTCGTATTGTACACGACAGCTTATGTTAGTAAGTTGTATTTAAAATCTGTACCATGTAAGTGGCGACCCAAGATGGGTGATGTATACCTAATTTTGGGGGCGTCACATATATATATATATATATATATATATATATATATATATATATATAAGTGTCGGACTTCTTATGGGCATAAAAGTCATCGAAGTAAGTCTGAATACCACAACCACAATTTTCAATATTTTGGGGCCTAAAACCCGTATAACCATTTTAAGGCCCTGGATTTACAAGTACAAAATTGGCAAGTTAGTTGTACAACTGAAAAGTGTCCATCTTGGGAACTAGATCTAGATCCATTAGTGGGATCATAGATCATGTAGTTCCTAGGCTCACATAATATCACATAAATACCCCGCACCATAAATATAATGTAACAAAACACATATATTTGCTCCAAACGTCACAAAACAAAGTATTTATCAGTCAAATTCTTGTATGCACGTAGCCAAAGCTTTAAACGTTCTTTATATACAGATCTAGGGCCACGTGGTTGCTAAATATTTGCAAAAACTAGAAAGAAAACTAGATCTGTACAGATCTTAGTCATTTTAGTTTTCAGGTTCAAGTTTCACAACTTTTGAACTGGTTAAAAGTTAGATTTGGCTAGATCTAGTCAATAAAGCTTAAATATTGACTATTTACAAGAAATGAATGGTTAAAAAGTCAGATATAACTAATATAAGTAACTAACTATATATAACACTTATATACGTATTAGAGTAAATGAAAGGAGTGGATCTGTCGAAATCTTACAGTTAAGCACGAGAATAGCTATCGAATGGTTTTAGGTGCCTCAAAACTCATTTACCATCGATTAAAACTTGATATGTTGTAGTATATATGTATATGAGTGTTTACAAAGATTGAACGGAAGAAAAGCTACCTTTAGCTCTTAAATGGCCGGATTTCTCTCTCCCGGACCCTGCCGCTCACTTTTTATCTTTTTCTCTCTAGAAATGAGCTGAGGGGTATTTACTGACCCGATTTGCCACAGGCCTACCAGTGGCTGGGTCTAGTGGTCCCCGTTGTCTCAAAGTACATGCACTCCGACCAACGCGCAGTTGGCTTGAACCTTCTTAACTTGCAATCTGGGAATCCGATGGAGGTGTGTCATATCTTTTCGAAAAGCTCTTTCTGAGAGCTATGCAATGACATGGGGTTTGTCCTTTTTTGAATTCGGAAAGATGGGTTCATGACCAGATCTTCAAGTCTTCGCAGTCCGTCCGTTGAGCTGTCTAACGTAATTTTCACTCGGGATTGCTAAGATGGTTCTATATGACATTGTTCACAGTATTTTAATCAGTTTTAATGTTGAGTTGACAAAATTACCCTTTTACCCTTTCGGGTTGATTTTCGGGCTTGACGCAGCTGCAACTGTCTTCCCTCAGGGTTATCTCTGGGGTTTGACTGATGTTGACTTCTATTTGTCCTCAAGGTTGTCTCTTAAGTTGATTTGATGATTTTCCGAAGCTGTCTCCGGGGTTTGGTTTGATGATTTCCCGGTGTGTCTCCGGGGTCTGGTTTGATGATTTTTCGGGGTTATCTCTGGGGTTTGGTTTAATGATGTCGACTTTCAGAGTTGTCTCCAAAAGGTAAAAGACGATTTTGCCCTCTTACATGGTTAGTAATAGAAATGCAAAATTTTGAATGTCTACAATGAGTCAAAAAAATATTTAAAATTATAAGTACAAATGAGCGTCTACATTGAATAAGGATATATCAAATATCTTGGTGATCTGCTTTAACCACGTCTCTGCCTTAAGTGGTTCTGGCTTTCCCAAAAACTCTGGTGGTCCCAACTCCTTGAATTGCTTAGCGGTGACCAACCGTGGGTTGCCATTGTTTTCTCCTATATTATGAACAGGAGTGGCATTCGCCTGATGTTGCATGAATTCTAAAAAGCTCCTAAACGTACCGTCGTTCGTCAACTGATCAGTGTTGGTGTTTACAAGAGGATTATCGTCATCCTGTTGTACATTGTCCTGATTATTGATCTGTGGAGACTCAACGGTCTCCTGTGCTCCATTGTTATTCTCAACATTCTCTGATGTCATTTTAAAATACCGCCACAAAAAAAAGGGTTAATTAACATCACATATTATCCCTATACTCGTGAGACCAATTAAATATCAAATAAACTTAGGTAGGTCATACTAGCGAAGGAATTCTCCGCCTCTCCTCCTCTAGTTCTAGTCTCACATCTTAGCCAGGATCATATCCCTAAGCTTTGATATTAACTATGACGCCCCCAAAATAGGTATACATCACCTATTCGAATAAATCGTCAAAATACGTGGTACGTAATACAAATACAACTTAATTATACAACCGTCAGTAAAGTAAGACAAAACATAAGTCGTGAGTTTTAATACAAATATTGTCGTCTGTACAATATTCAAACTCAAATTCAATATTATTACATTTATTTTCCACTATTTCACCGAATAGTGAGGACTACTAATGCTATCATCCGTCCGGCTCACCCCGCTTCCCGACTAGTCCTCGCTACGTTCTCATTTCCTCAAGAGAACAATGAAAGTAAAGGGGTGAGCTCAACTAGCCCAAGGAAATATTATGACTAAGATAATGCGAATATATTATCGTTAGCCTTCAATGTTGTTAAACCGATACAATATAACAACCATCAAGTTTAATCTGCAATGACAAGCAATCCATTAAAAGAGTCAAGTAGAAAATAAAATCTACTATCTTTTATGATTTAGAAGGCTTTTCATCACTTTTATCATTGGGACTCGACTTTTAATAAATAATCCACATCATCGAATCACCCTCAGACTACTTCGAGGATATTCTTTAAGATCACGACCACAATTATCCATGCACTACGGGCCAAGAATATTTGTGTATTCAATAATGGTCATGATCATGCCAACAACTCGTCCATCAATGCTCTACGGACCCAATGAGGACTTTTTCCACATCATTTGTAACATTACGGTTACATGATTACAATTGAATAATCCACGGTCATAATCATACCAAGTCCATCTATGCACTATAGGCCGCATATGACTTTCAACAAAATATAAACATGAGGATGATGACAATGATATAAGAATTCAATAAAACAAGTTCAAGAATTAATTTATCCAAGAACTAATAACGTCCAAATTGTCAATGTGATTCTACTTTGTAGAGTAAAATTCAAGAATGCTCAGAAGAATATTTTCATGAAAAGATACTGGATGAAGCGCAAATATCAAGGATATTCCACTAATTTCATGGAGTATAGAAGTCAAAACTTTAACCAACTGAGTATAATAAGGAATGGAATAACAAAAGAAATCACCAGGCATGCGATAGACCGCACATGCAGGTTATTCCAATAGAATAATAAATAACGAAATCAGTCCCAAAAACGCATGACGTATTCCAACAAAAAATAAAAAGCGGAATCGGTCAGTCCGACGTAAAATGCATGCATGTGGATATTCCAAAATAATAATAAAGACGGAATCAATTAGGCATAAAACGCATGAACATGTGATATTCTAACGAGAATAATAAAGAACGGTTAACCAGTGTAGAACGCATGCATGATGTTCCAAATGCAAATGATAAATAATGGAACAATGTAAGAATTTCACCAAGTATAGGGTAGCTCACATGACAAAGTTATTCCAATGTAATAATAAAGAATGGAATAATGTAAGTTCTCTTCATGGATAAGAAAGAAATAATACTCCCTACAAGTACAACAAATAATATTCTCTACCTTTAGAAAAAGCTGAATCTTTGGAATAGTGAGGTAAGAGTTTCTTCTTCTATAATTTCTCTCTATAATAATCGCTTAAAAAGCTTTTGTGAATTGGTGAAAATGAAGGAAGAATGAGCTTCTATTTATAGAAAAATATAGTTTCGATAATTGCACGCGCTTGGGGCTCAAAAAATTTCAAGACAAATTCAACTCCTAACAACATTCATCATTAATATTATAACTCACAATATTTATCAACCAAAGTCGTTACCGTGAAAGAGGGGCTTTCTAATAAGGATTTCTCCTATTATGCGCAATTAGGTGACCAAACCTCACTTGGCGAACTTCTAGACATTGTAAATATTGCAATTTAATAATATGAATAACTTTGTCGCCTCAATTATTGATTTTATAAAATAACATATTATGCGGATGATACTATGACAATAATCGAATCAATAATATGAGAGATATGATGCAGCAATTGTTGTAGCAATAATTGAGTATA
Source organism: Panax quinquefolius (assembly GCA_020205615.1). Classification (NCBI taxonomy): domain Eukaryota; kingdom Viridiplantae; phylum Streptophyta; class Magnoliopsida; order Apiales; family Araliaceae; genus Panax; species Panax quinquefolius. Next base: position 142,874,701 of record CM035167.1, read on the forward strand.
ACTGAGTGACTTCTCACGTAAGTATCAATAATCAATACCGTGTGCTAATATGAAACCACGCCAGACATTCTTGTACTTTTACTAATGGTAGTTCAACAGTTAACGGTAAAACTTCCGTCGTTATTTTCATAAAGTATTTTTGTCGTTTTCTCAATCCGACAATAATTCCGTTGTGAGGTCAACCAATGATTTTACCGTCGTACAGATATTCCCCGATAAAAAGAATATTCTCCGACCAATTTAATATTATATAACAAGTTGCGTACTTTACAAAATTTATAAATATTACCCACAACTATAACATTATATCAAATCCACACCATAATATTTAAAAAAATTATTTCGAGAAAATAAAATCTTTATTCATAAAATCTGGGGTCTCACAATCTCCCCTCCTTATGAAATTTCACCCTCGAAATTTACGTACGTACCTGGTATGCCGAACAGGTGAGAGATACCTTGACTTCACTTCAAATTCTAACCCTTGAGGTATAACTTTTGAGTGTCGAATATAATCCTTCTTATCCAAGATTTTAACACGTATCTCCTCATACGTTAAATCATCCGCTATCTCGTCCGGTTCTAAATTAATAATGTGGTTCGAGTCATCCCCATATTTACGTAACGTCGATACGTTAAAAACGTTATGAGCACGCGACATACTTGGCGGTAAAACGAGTCTATAAGCCACAGTTCCTACTTTATTGAGGATTTCAAATGGGCAAATTAAATCAAGGGTTGAGATTTCTTCTCTTCGTCGATTCTTGCTTCTAGAATAACGCCCTCTTGAACCTTCTTAATTCTTCACATTCATCAGCTCTAGGTGTGTAGCTTGGCGGCTTTAACTTTATCGATTAAAGTCGATTATACTCGTATATTCGTTATCTTCACGGGGATTCGTATATTCGCACTTGTAAACGCATACAATCTTCTACTCAACGCGTCAGCTACCACATTCGCTTTTCCACAATGGTATTGAATGATATGCTCGTAATCTTCAACAGCTCGAGCCAACGTCTTTGGCACATGTTACGTTCGTTTTAGGTGAAGAAAATATTTGAGGGTTTAAGAAATGGGTTTTGTACTGGGGTCAATACAAAATTCGATTTCACGCTCTAGGGGTAGGCTAAGAAGTCTTCAAGAATAATTAAGGAAATTTATTAACAATAGAAATATCATTTAAAACTGTGACTCTCATCCAAGACTTGGGTAACACGTCACATTGATACCTATCAACTTGTCATCGTCATTCACAGCGTCGCCTACAGAAAGTCTGGCTTCGGTGCATTCCACACAAGAAAGTCAACAACGAAAGGACCGGGGCTCTTTACTTATGGCTTGATATGATAATGATTGATTTTAGTGGTTTGGTTGCGTGAATTTGCATAACAGATTGGTTAGGAATATGAAAGCTAACAACCTTACGAAAAGCATGATGAGTAGTTAACCAATCGATTCCTAAAATCGCATCAAAGGCAAGTATTTTCAAAGAGATATGATTGACAGGTAACGTGAAAGTGTTGATTTGAACAAGATTTATAAATAGTGGAGGTAATGAAGGTTTCTCCCAACTGAGTTTCAACAGATAAATCAAAATCTAACTTCTCCGGAGTTAAATTCAAACATTGAACACAACTAGGTGAAATAAAAGAGTGAGTAGAATCCCAGATATCAACACGGTATAAACTTCGCAAAGTTTATGACTAACATACCCGTGATAATTTTATTCGGGTTCCTCGTCACGAAAAAAAACGTTCTCTCTTAAACTACCGGCTTTGACTTTTCTCGGACTGACCTTTGGTGCCTCCATCCTAGTTTGAACTTGTCTTGGTGAGAATGTAAAAATCGGGCTAAGTGACCTTCTCTTCCATAATTATAACATGTTTTGACTAATCGCGCGCATTTTGGATGATGTGTCCTCCCCTCCGCATTTGAAGCATATGATAGGTGGTCATTCTCCTTCCTTAACAACGGGTCTTTGGTCTTGGACGTCTTTCCATCATTGTTGAATCTCCTCTTTTTTGATGTCCATTCTTATTATTTTGACCATGATTACCACCAAGTAGTTACCATTTCGGCATGTTGATTCCTCCATGCTTATTGTCACCTCTTTGATGATCATATCACCCAGATTATCATTTTTTCCTACCGCTCTCTTTTGGTTGCATTGACTCGTTATCGCGCTCCACTAATCGAGCCCTATTTACAATATCTCAATACAAACACGCTTTATGAGAAATAAGATATTGACTTTATCTCCCGCTTCAAACCTCTTAAAAATATTCGTGTCATTCTCTTCATTATCAACCAAGTGGGGCCGAAATCCGGACAACTCGGCAAATTTAGTCTCGTATTGCGACACGGTCATATTGTTTTATTCCAACTTGATAAACTCCACCTCCTTCACGTGACGACGAATAATTTCGGAAAGTACTTGTCGTTGAAATGACTCTTGGAACTTCTCCCAAAACATCTTGAGTCGTCAGTCAAGTACGCTTTACTGATTCCCACCAAAGATCTACCTCTTCACGCAACATAAAGGTGGCAAAGGGAACCTTTGCTCTCGGAGCATCCCAAGACATCAAATATCTTGGTGATCTGCTTTAACCACGTCTCTCGCCTTAAAGTGGTTCTCGCTTTCCCAAAACTCTCAGGTCCCAACTCCTTGAATTGCTTAATGGTGACCAACCGTGGGTTGCCATTGTTTTCTCTATATTATGAATGAGGAGTGGCATTCACCGATGTTGCATGAATTCTAAAAGCTCCTAAACGTCACGTCGTTCACAACTGATCAGTGTTGGTGTTTACAAGAGGATTATCGTCATCCTGTTGTACATTGTCCTGATTATTGATCTGTGGAGACTCAACGGTCTCCTGTGCTCCATTGTTATTCTCAACATTCTCGGATGTCATTTTAAAATACTGCCACAAAAAAAGGGTTAATTAACATCACATATTATCCTATACTCGTGAGCAATTAAATATCAAATAAACTTAGGTAGGTCATACTAGCGAAGGAATTTCCGCCTCCCCTCCTAGTTCTAGTCTCACATCTTAGCCAGGGATCATATCCCTAAGCTTTGATATTAATCATGTGGCGCCCCCAAAATAGGTATACATCACCTATTTTGAGTCGTCAAATACATGGTATGTAATACAAATACAACTTAATTATACAATCGTCGTGTAAAATGTACGAAAAATATAAGTCGTGAGTTTTAATAAAAATATTGTCCTCTAGACAATATTCAAACTCAAATTCAATATTATTACATTTATTTTCCACTATTTCACCGAATATAGTGAGGACTACTAATGCTATCATCTCGTCCGTCACTCCGCTTCCCCGACTAGTCCTCGCTACGTTCTCATTTCAAGAGAACAATGAAAGTAAAAGGGTGAGCTCAACTAGCCCAATGAAAATATTATGACTAAGATAATGCGAATATATTATCGTTAGCCTTCACGATGTTAAACGATACAATATAACAACCATCAAGTTTAACTGCAATGAACAAGCGATCCATTAAAAGAGTCAAGTAGAGATAAAATCTACTATCTTTTATGATTTAGAAGGCTTTTCATCACTTTTATCACTGGGACTAATAAATAATCCACATCATCGAATCACCCTTGCACTTTTCGACCAAGGATATTCTTTAGTATCACGACCACAATTATCCATTACTTCTACGGGCGAGAATATTTGTGTATTCAATAATGGTTATGATCATGCCAACAATCGTCCATCAATGCTCTACGGGCCAATGAGGACTTTTTCCACATCATTTGTAACATTACTACCATGATTACAATCAGAATAATCCCTATATAATCATACCAAGTCCATCTATGCACTTATAGGCCACGTATGACTTTCAACAAAATATAAACATGAGGATGATGACAATGATATAAGAATTCAATAAAAAAAGTTCAAGAATTAATTTATTCAGGAACTAATAACGTCCAAATTGTCAACATGATACTACTTTGTAGAGTAAAATTCAAGAATGCTCAAAAGAATATTTTCATGAAAAGATACTGGATGAAGCGCAAATATCAAGGATATTCCACTAATTTCATGGAGTATAGAAGTCAAAACTTTAACCAACCGAGTATAATAAGGAATGAAATAACAAAAAAAAATCACCGAGCATGCGATAGATCGTACACAGCAAAGTTATTCCAATGTAATAATATATAATAGAATCAGTCCGGCCAGAAACGCATGCATACATGATATTCCAACAAAATAATAAAGATTTTAATCGGTCCGCAAGAAAACGCATGATGTGGGATATTCTAACGAGTAATAATAAAGATGTAATCAGGTCCGGCGTAAATGCATGTGATGGGATATTCCAATGTAATAATAAAGATTTTAACCAGTCCGGCGTAAAAGCCTATGTGACGAGGATGTTCCAACAGAATGATAAAGAATGGAACAATGTAAGAATTTCACTAAATATAGGGTAGCTTGGCGTGATCTGAGTTATTCCAATGTAATAATAAAGAATGGAATAACAGAAGTTCTCTTCATGGATATGAAAAAAATAATACTCCCTACGGGTACAACAAATAATATTCCCTACCTTTAGAAAAACTGGATACTGGAATAGTGAGGTAGCAGACTTCTCTTCTTCTATAATTTCTCTCTATAATAATCGCTCTAAAGCTTTTGTGAATTGGTGAGAAATAAAAGAAGAATGAGCTTCTATTTATTGGAAAATATAGTTTCGATAATTGCACGTTTTGGGGCTCGAAAAATTTCAGTACAACACCTCCAACTTTTCCTTTATTTTTAATTTAGTCATGGAAGTATTATCTGTGACGCCCCCAAAATTAGGTATACGTCACCCATCTTGGGTCGCCACTTACATGGTACATAAATTCAAATACAACTTACTAATATAAGCCTGCGTGGTACAATACGACATAAACCGTGAGTTTGAATACAAATATTATCTACTAGATATTATACAAACTCAAAAGGAGTCCTCATTACAACTATTATCACACTATTTCACGAATAGTGAGGACTACTAATGCTATCCTCCGGACCATTACTCCGCTTCCCGACTCGTCTCAAATTTATGTTCTCATTTCAAGAGAAACGGTGAAAAGAAAGGTGAGCTCAACTAGCCCGATAAGAAATATTATGACTAAGATAATGCGAATAAATTATCATTAGCCTTCAACAAAGATGTTAAACCGATAAAATACAATAGACAACCAGCTTTAATCTGCAGTTGGAATATGCAATCCATTAAAAAATTAAGTAGAGAATAAAGTCTACTATCTTTTAGGTTTTAAAAAGGTTTTCATCAATTTTTATCATTTGAGACTCAACAATAAATAAACCACCACATCTAATCATCCCCGCATCACGGTCAAGGATTTTCATCAAATTATCAATGGTCACTATCTATACCGAATCACCCCCGGTCATAATCATACCAAAAACTATCCATCAACGTGACATTACCCCATCGAGGACTTTAGTCACATCATTTATATCAAGTCATGATTATCTTAGAATGATCCTCGGTCATAATCATATACTAAGTTCATCTATGCACGTAAGCGAAAGATAACATAATATAACATGAGGATGATGACAATGACATAATAATTCAATAAAACAAGTTCAAGAATTATTTAATCCATGAATTATTAACGTCCAAATTGTCAACATGATATTATTTCGTGAGAGTAAAATTCAAGAATGATCGGAAGAATATTTCCATGAAAAGATCTTTGGATGAAACGCAAATATCAAGGATATTCTACTAATTTCATGGAGTATAGAAGTCAAAGTTTTAACCAACCGGGTATAATAAAGAATGGAATAACAAAAGAAATCACCATGCATGCGGTGCTTGGCATAGGCGAAGTTATTCCAACATAATAATAATAACGGAACGGTCGGTGAAATTCACACCGCAAGCGGGATGTTCCAATGTAATAATAAAGATGGAACCGGATCCGGTGTAAAACACACGATAGGATATTCAAATGAATAATAAAAAGCGGAACCGTGTCCTGTAAAACACACGCATGTGATGTTCCAATGTATAAATAGAAGAATGTCACCAAGTATAGGGTAAATCATGCCGTATCTGAGTTATTCCAATGTAATAATAAGCAATGGAATAACATAAGGATTTCACCAAGTATAGGGTATCGCCACAGTATCAAGGTTATGTATAGGGTATGCCACTTTTACAAAGTTATTCCAATGTAATAATAGTGAATGGAATAATGTGTTCTCTTCAAGAAGAAAGAATAACACCCTCACTAGTAAAAAGAACCGAATATAAAAGTAGTGAAGTAGCGAGAATACTCTTCTTCTTTCTATAACTTTCTCTATATAAACTTCTCTCTATAATTTCTCTCTAGAGTTTCAATGAATTAGTAAGAAAATAATGAAGGAATGAGCTTCTATTTATAGGAAAATAGAATGCATAGTAATTAATCCATGAAACGGTCCAGATTGATTTACTTTAATCGGACGGTCCATATTTAAAAGCAAAATCTTTTAAATAAAATATAATATATTCTATTTATATAAAAACATTTTACTATGCAAATACTATGCAACACTATGCAAAACACTATCTATGACACTATCATAATAAAATATAATATATTCTATTTATAGAATAACTTTAATAAAGTATTCGCTTTATATAAAAAGATGTTTCGCTTTATTACGTTAATAATACGAATAAAACAAAACGTCATTATCGCTTATAATAATTCATATTATTAATCGTGATAATGGAATCAAACCGAGTGACTTCTCACATAAGCATCAATAATCAATACCGCGTGCTACTACGCAACCACACATATTACATCGTACTTTTACTACCGAGTAGTAGTTCAACAAGATCAACGGTAAAACTTCCGTCGTTATTTTAATAAAATATTTTTGTCGTTTTCTCGATCCGACAATAATTACATTATGGGGTCCACCAATGATTGAGTCGTTGTATTTAATATTCCCTCGCTAAACCGAATATTCCCCGACCAATCGAATATAATATAACCACTTTCATACTTTGCAAAATTTATAAATACTACCCACAACTATAATATTATCTCAAATTTACACCATAATATTAAAAATTATTTCGACAAAATTTAAATCTTTATTGATAAAATGGGGTCTCACAATCTCCCTCCTTATGGAATTTCGCCCTCGAAATTAAGGTACGATACACGGTATGATAAAGAGGTGAGGATACCTTGAATACCTTTATCGTTGAAAACATTAAATTCATTTTTTGCAATCCTACCAAAGATATTCATTAACAATTCATCTTTGCACTACTGGGCCAAAGATATTTATTAACAATTCATCTTTGCACTACAGGCCAAAGATATATAATCAGTAAAACCAATAATCTTCGAGACTTAGCTTAATAGTATTACAACCATGAATTATCCATGCACTTCATCGGCTAAGGATATTCGTGTTTTCAATTACTGGTCATGATTATACCGAATAATCCGTGGTCATAATCATACCAAGTCTATCAATGCACTACTACTAAAGATGACTTTTACCACATCCATGAATTAATATTTCATTCTTTGAGAATTAATCCATATCATCAATTAATCCATATCATCGAATCATCCTCGCACTACAATTATCCATGCTACAAGGATATTCATTAAGATCACGACCACAAATTATCCATGCACTACTACCGAAAGATAATCGTGTATTCATTAAGATCCGACCACAAATTATCCATGCACTCTACCAAAGATAATTGCACTACTACCAAAGATAATCGATAATCGTGTATTCATTAGTATCACGACCACAAATTATCCATGCACTACTACCAAAGATAATTGTGTATTCATTAAGATATCCGACCACAAATTATCCATGCACTACGGCGAAAAGATAATCGTGTATTCATTAGTATCACGACCACAAATTATCCATGCACTACTACCAAAGATAATTGTGTATTCATTAAGATCACGACCACAAATTATCCATGCATTACGGCAAAAGATAATCGTGTATTCATTAAGTATCACGACCACAAAAATTATCCAAGATAATGTACTACTACCAAAGATAATTGTGTATTCATTAAGATCACGACCACAAATTATCCATGCACTACTACAAAAAAGATAATCGTGTATTCATTAAGATCACGACCACAAATTATCCATGCACTACTACCAAAGATAATTGTGTATTCATTAGTATCATGACCACAAATTATCCATGCACTACTACCAAAGATAATTGTGTTTTCATTAAGTATCACGACCACAAAAATTATCCATGCACTACTGGCCAAAAGATAATTGTGTTTTCAATTACTGCTTATGATTATACCAACAATCCTCATCATAATCATACCAAGTCCATCTATGCACTACAGCCACGTATGACTTTCAACATAATATAAGCGTGAGGATAATGATATAAAGAATCAATCAAATCGGATAAAGGATAAATATTAAACATTTATAATATAATTTATCCGAGATTCAAGAATATCCCCATGTTTTCAATCACTTAATAATCTCATAATCTAATATCATTATTATTATAACAATATTTTAATCACTTTTTAAATTTATAAACAATTTATCTCAATTGTTTACGCTTTACCATATAATGCATTTAATCATTCAAAATGCCATACTCATAAGATATCATCACCAATTATCAAATCCTCATCAAAAAATATGCATATACTCTATATAGGATTCTCTAGCCATAAAATCTTATTTTCAACTTTGTTACTTCACATAACATATTTAACTCATATGTTCAGTAATTAAACTATTTTCATGAAAATACCAAATCAGTCCCAAAAATATTTCTTTTCTGGGATTTAGCATAATATAGTCCCATAATGAAAATATATTTTTCTCGAATTTTAAAATTCATTTACTATTTTTCAAAAATCAATTTCAATTAATTCCTTAAGAAATTAGCTACCTCAAGGATAACTTCAAAATTCCCAAATCTTGGCAGAATCTTACACATGTTAACGTGAGCTTCTAGTTTAAATTTCATGGTCATCGGAGTTATAGAACTCCTAAGTTATAGCATTTTTCATTTAAAAAAACCTAAATATTGAAATAGTCATAACTTGCTCATTTTAAGTCGAGAATGAGCTCATTTTTGGACAGGAGGTACTTTATACCATATACTTTCATGTCCCAAAAACCCAGAATTTTTCTCATAATTTAAGTGGCCGAAACAGTCCCTTAAAATTTCTGGGCAGTAGTATTTTTGAAATTTACAGCTTTGGCCTCCTTTGCTAAAATCAGTCCACACAAAAATCCACAACACCTTTTCCAGTAATTCCACTTGGATTAGTTAGGTAACTCGTAGATCTAACTCTAGGACTTGACCATACTCAAAAATTCAAAATATAATAAGAGATATGGTCAATTGAATTTCATGTTACGCTTTTTCACCAAAATCGATTTTCAACTCTTTGTGATTTCTAAGAAACTTTCATGTTTTCACATACTAACCAACATAACTCATTATAACACTTACTAATACCACGTATACCCATGATTTTCATTAGTCCAATGCTTTTATTATGACTTTCATCATAATCCACGTAAATGATCCTTTTAGTTGAAGAAATATTTGAGGGTTTAAGAAATGGGTTTTGTATCTTTGGGGTCAATACAAAAATTCGATTTCACGCTCTAAGTAGGCTAAGAAGTCTTCAAGAATACGCCAGAAATTTATTAATAATAGAAATATCATTCAAAATCATACTCTCATCCAAGACTTGGATAATACGTCACATTAATCTGAATCTGTGACTTCTATCCCTTAACCTAGATAGCACCTCACAATGATACCTATAAACTTGCCATCTTCAATCATGACGTCTCCTACAAAAGAAAAGTCCGGCGGTGCATTCCACACAAGGAAGTCAACAACGAAAGGTTCGGGCTCTTTTACTTATGGCTTGATATAACAAAATGATTAACTTTAGGGTTTGGTTACTTTGAATTAAGTATAACAGTTGGTTAGGAATATGAAAGCTAACAACCTTACAAAAAGAATAATGAGTAGTTAATCAATCGTTTTCAAAAATTACCTCAAAGGCAAGTATTTTCAAAGAGATAAGATCGACGCAGTAACGTGAAAATGTTTATTTAAAACAACAAGATTAAAAAAAATAGTAGCGTAACGAAGGCTCCTACTAACGAAGTTTCAACCAATAAGTCAAAGTCTAACTTCTCCTGAGTCAAATTTAAACGTTGAGCGCAAGCAAGAGAGATAAAAGAATGGGTAGAACCCCAGATTATCAACACGGTATAGACTTCGCAAAGAGCTTATGATTAACTTACCCGTGATAATTTTATTCGGGTTCCTCGTCACGAGAAAAAAAAACTCTCTCTTAAACTACCTGGCTTTGGCTTGTGCGGGACATCCTTTGGCATCACTATCTCAACCGGACTTGACTTCACCATACGACAAAAATCAGCTAAGTGACCTTCTCTTCCATGAATTAAAACACGCTTTGGATTCTTTACAGTTTGACTTGACGGATGTGTCCCTCCGTCGCATTTGAAACATACTGACCGGTGGTCGTTCTTCTTCCTTTGAAACGGGTCGCGATCTTGACGTCTTCACGTCATTGTTGAACCCTCTCTTCTTGAAATGTCCATTCTTATTATCTTGGCCATGATTACCACCGAAATGGTTACCATTCTTGACATGATAATTTCCCCGATGGTTATTATTGTTCAGATGGCCGTTGCCACGGGTGATGATTATTATCGTGTTGTTGCTCATTACCTTTTGGTTGAAATGACTCAACTGGCCTCATGTGCTTCATTGCTTATCTCAATATTTTCGGATGTCATTTTCAAATCCGCCACCAAACATGGGTTAAATAACATATCACATATTATCCCTATACTCCGATCGACCAATTAAATAACAAATAAACTTAGGTAGGTCATACTAGCGAAGAATTCCCCTCTCTCCCCTCTAGTTCTTATCTCACACCTCGGCCGGGGATCATATCCTAAGCTCGATACCAACCGTGACTCTCGACACCAACTTGTGTCAAGACCTCACATTAGTACTTATCACTTTACTACCGAAAGAAAGCGGCGTCCCTACGAGAGTCCGGGCCCGGTGCATTCCCCATCAACAGAAGTCACCGGTGAGAGGCTCGGGGCTCTTCACACTTATGGCTCGATATACCAACCGTGACGCCCCCAAAATTAGGTATCGTCACCCATCTTGGGTCGCCACTTACATGGTACATAAATTCAAATACAACTTACTAATATAACTGCGTAGTATGCAATACGACATAAAAAGTGTGAGTTTGAATACAAATATTATCTACTAGATATTATACAAACTCAAAAGGAGTCCTCATTACAACTATTATCACACTATTTCACGTAATAGTGAGGACTACTAATGTTATCCTCTCGGACCATTACTCCGCTCCCTCGACTTCGTCCCAAATATGTTCTCATTTCACGAAGAGAATAAAGGTGAAAGAAAGGGTGAGCTCAACTAGCCCAAAGAAGAAATATTATGACTAAGATAATGCGAATAAATTATCATTAGCCTTCAACAAAGATGTTAAACCGATAAAATACAATAGACAACCGGTTTAATCTGCGGTGAATATCGAATCCATTAAAAAATCAAGTAGAGAATAAAGTCTACTATCTTTTTAGGTTTTAAAAGGTTTTCATCAATTTTTATCATTTGAGACTCGACTTAATAAATAAACCACCACATCTAATCATCCACGTATCACCTGGTCAAGGATTTTCATCAAATTATCAATGGTCATGACTATACCGAATCACCCACGGTCATAATCATACCAAAAACTATCCATCATTGCATTACATACCTCAATTTGAGGACTTTAGTCACATCATTTATATCAAGTCATGATTATACCGAATGATCCTCGGTCATAATCATACTAAGTTCATCTATGCACGTAAGCCAAAGATAACATAATATAACATGAGGATGATGATGAATGACATAATAATTCAATAAAACAAGTTCAAGAATTATTTAATCCTTGAATTATTAACGCCCAAATTGTCAACATGATCTTTGTTTAAGTAGAGTAAAATTCAAGAATGATCGGAAGAATATTTCCATGAAAAGATATCTTTGGATGAAACGCAAATATCGAGGATATTCTACTAATTTCATGGAGTATAAGAAGTCAAAGTTTTAACCAACCGGGTATAATAAAGAATGGAATAACAAAAGAAATCACCATAACGCAGATTGCCCGCATGATAAAGTTATTCCAACATAATAATAATAACGGAACCAGTCGTGAAATTTCACCCAAGCGGGATGTTCCAATGAGAATAATAAAGATGGAACCCGGATCCGTGTAAAACACATGAGATAGGATATTCAGCGAGAATGATAAAGAGCGGAACCGAGTCCTGTAAAACACACGATGTGGATGTTCCAGCAGAATAATAAAAAAACGGAACCGGTCCCTGTAAAACACATGAATGTGGATGTTCCAAATGAATAATAGAAGAATGTCACCAAGTATAGGGTAAACTGCAGCGTATCTGAGTTATTCCAATGAATAATAAGCAATGGAATAACATAAGGATTTCACCAAGTATAGGGTATCTGCGTATATCGAGGTTATGTATAGGGTATGCCACTTTTACAAAGTTATTCCAATGTAATAATAGTGAATGGAATAATGTAAAGTTCTCTTCAAGAAGAAAGAATAACACCCCTTACCAGTAAAAGGCTGAATATAAAAGTAGTGAAGTAGCGAGAATACTCTTCTTTCTATAACTTTCTCTATATAAACCTCTCTCTATAATTTCTCTCTCTAGAGTTTCAATGAATTCGTAAGAAAATAATGAAGGAATGAGCTTCATTTATAGGAAAATAGAATGCATAGTAATTAATCCATGAACGCATCCAGATTGATTTACTTTAATCTGATTCCATATTTAAAGCAAAATCTTTTAAATAAAATATAATATATTCTATTTATATAAAAACATTTTACTATACAAACACTATGCAACACTATGCAAAATACTACGCAACACTATGCATAATAAAATATAATATATTCTATTTATAGAATAAACTTTAATAAAGTATTACATTTTATATAAAAGATGTTTACATTTTATTACGTTAATAATACGAATAAAACAAAACGTCATTATCGCTATAATAATTCATATTATTAATCGATGATAATGGAATCAAACCGGTGACTTCACCATATAAGCGTCAATAATCAATACCGCAGTGTCTTTCTTATGCAACCACACGTATTCTTCATACTTTTACTACCGAGAAGTTCAACAAGATCAATTCGGTAAAACTTTTTGTCGTTATTTCAATAAAATATTTTTGTCGTTTTCTCGATCAAACAATAATTACATTTAATGGGGTCCACCAATGATTGAGTCGTTGTGCGAATATTCCCTCGCTAAACCGAATATTCCCGACCAATCGAATATAATATAACCACTTGCATACTTTGCAAAATTTATAAATACTACCCACAACTATAATATTATCTCAAATTTACACCATAATATTAAAAATTATTTCGACAAAATTTAAATCTTTATTGATAAAATCTGGGGTCTCACATTATCAAACTTGCACCACCTCCCCTAATAGTAAATAATGTGATTCAATAATAAATTATGTGAATCAATAGTTCTGACATGTGAAAATATGAATTACAAAGTATAAGACTCTCATCTATACCTCTATTTTTAACTTAGTCACGCAAGTATTATCAATCTTGCATCAACTCCCTAATAATAACAAGAATGTGAAACAATAGTATACACATGTGAACAAATAGTTATAATCATGTGAAATAATAGCAATCAATTGCTTTCATTTATCCTATTAAATACTCGATTTATCAATAACTCCTGAACATCAATTATCATCTAATAAATGTCGATTTTCACTAACACAAACAATTCTAACATAATGAAACTATTTTATCAAAAATATAAATTTTAAAATTTCAAGTTTGACTTTTTGAAAAAGTCAACTGCCGACTTTTTTGACCAAATAGTGAATCCCGTAAAATTTTATGTTTATAGACTATTTTACTAATTTCGCGTTCCCACTCAAATATCACGTCTGCGTCTCCAAATTCAACTCAAACAACATTCATCATTAATATTATAACTCACAATATTTATCAACCAGTCGTTACTGCAGAAAGAGGGCTTTCAATAAGGATTTTTCCCTATCTGCCGTAAAAATTAGGTGACAAAAGACCAAACCTCTCCTCGATGTAACTTACAGACATTGTAAATATTACAATTTAATAATATGAATAACTTTGTTGTCTCAATTATTGATTTTATAAAATAACATATTATGCAGATGATCTTATGACAATAATCGAATCAATAATATACGATATGATCAAAGAATTTCAGTAGCGAATAATTGAGTATAATTGGTGACTTCTCACGTAAGCATCAATAATCAATACTGGTGTGCTTCTTATGCAACCAATGCCAGACATCGTACTTTTCTTCTAAGGGTAGTTCAATGCTTAATTCGGTAAAACTTCCGCCGTTATTTTCATAAAAAAGTATTTTTGTCGCTTTTTCAATCCGACAATAATTCCGCTAATGGGGTCCATCAATGATTGTACTGCGTCGTCATGCGGATATTCCCCGACAAAAAGAATATTCCCGACCAATCGAATATTATATAACAACTTGCGTTTTTACAAAATTTATAAATATTACCCATAACTATAACATTATATCAAATCCACACCATAATATTTAAAAAAATTATTTCGAGAAAATTAAATCTTTATTCATAAAATCTGGGGTCTCACACCCGAGGCAAACGTGTCTGAACAACTTTCTCAGAGTCATCATGGTCCCGCTCCACCCGACTCAAATCATCATGTGCTCCACCACGAGACGTGCGAATTCACTCTCGCACTCCCCTCGCACCTTGGAGTTGATACTTGGACTCTATTTGCTCCACCACGAGGTCTGTGAATTCACCCTCGCACCCTGGAGGCCCATCGAATCATAAGCTTTGATACCATTTGTAGCTTTGATATCAATGCATCGCATAATTGTGTAGACTGATCCAATAAATATGTTGGACCCCCTCCTTACATAAAAGGTTAACATATTAGATTGATGTTTTAGCATATTTATTAATCTATCTATATTCTTAAATTTATCTAATATAAAATTTATGTTAAATATCCCAACAATATCTAAACCGACACATTTGATACGGGAATATCCATATTTTTGTACAGATTTCGATATTGAATTTTTAATATAAAATTGACAAAATCAGTACGGTACGGTGTATAGCCGGTAGGGTACAATTTTTTGCGTTGCACACTCCCACAAGCCACAGGGATGGTATTCATATGCAAATAGAGTGTGTGGGGACAATTTACAGTTGGATTTATCTTCCACTGCTAAGTTCTACCAATTGCTAATATGCTTATGCCCATAATATTTTATTGGAAAGATATTAATCAACTGGTTGAATGGGCCAACATAGCACTATATTTAAATAACTATAATTTAATAATATTTAAATAATATATTTAGTATTAGGGGTCAACTTTATAATTATATTCAATTTCATAAATTTATATATTACAATCATAATTCACATAAAACTTCAGTAACACATTACAAGAATCATGAAAAATATTAAATATATATATATAAAAATAGTTCTCCTTAAATTATAAAATACAAGATGTATTTTTTCGATGCTCATAATATATGACGTTTTAGAATTGTGTACAAGAATTAAAAAAATAATTGAATAAAATTAAATATAATATTGTAATTAATTATCTTAAATTATATAAAATGACAAATAATTTAGGACAAATGAAATCATCAAAAACGTCATATATTATGAGACAATTGTAGTATATAAAAATTAGGGATGAGCATGGTGCGGTTTGGTGGGGGTTTGAAATCCAAACCGCACACAAACCGTTTAGGTGTGGTTTGACAAATCTAAAATCGCACATGAAATCGTTTGTGATTGATGCAGTGCGGTTTCGGTTTCGGTTTCGGTTCTAAAATCAATTGAAATAACAAAATTTTATGCAATTTAAATTAACAATTTTGCATCACACAATATTAACTATCACTTTGATAACACACAACCTTACTTATAATGTTTTGTCTAAACAAAAGCTAAATAGAACCAAACACAAACCGTAAATTCGATTTTATATAATGTAGGGTGTGACTAATTTTATATAATGTAGTATGTGACTAATTAATGTTGAACATAAAATGATAAAATAATTTAATTATTTAATGAGTCTCATGCTTATTTTCATATCTCACGTATATGTTCATATTTATTTAATATCTATAAAATTTGTTATCATATATAACACTCTACTTATATAAAGAAAAATAAATAATTCATAAGTTTAACTTTTTAAGTTTAGAATAATAATATTAAAAAAAAATAGAAAATATATGTGTATATGAGCTGGTATGTATCTATATAAACATAGTGATGGATAATCGTGAATAAAGTTTGTTGGTGGACTTGTTCTTGTAAATTATTATTGTTATTATAATGATAATGATAGTAAGCTCAATCATACTCAGGGACAGAGCCGGGATTTATTCTTTGGGGGGACCAAAAAAAATTTTAACAGCATAAAATATATTCATCACTAAAAAGTAAAATTTCATTATTATAAAATATATTTTTACTAAAACAAAAATAATATAGTAATAGAATTTGCTTTGAGAAAGATATTAAAACATAGCAAAAAAAAGTCTTTTAAAATATATTAAAACTTCGTCAAAACTTGGGGGCTAGCCTTACAAAATTTTCAAACCAAACCAAATGTACAAATGAGTTTTATAAAATTTAAACTTTGGGGGTTGTTAACGCCAAGATCTTTCGTCACGTCCCAATCACCTAAAACGTCCCCGATCCTGCAGCGTAAACACAATAAACACCACAAGCTTGGCGGTTGGTTCCGCTCGGGGATAGCTCAGCGTGAGAATCGATATGTGAATTCACAAGGTTTATCGAAAGCGGAGGCTATATCGCTTAAGTATATTGATATCAAGAGATAATTATATTTCTACATGAATATCCGATTATAATTGAAGAAGTGTATGAGAACATACCTCCCGGTGGAGACTTCGCTTGCCAAGTTATACCCTCCTTTTTGAATTACTGTACCACCCACTACTTCCTCGACACATTCCCTACCCGATGGGTTCTGCCATCGTATGTAGTGTATCCATTGCTTTTTGGTCACTATTTTTCCACCACCACTTAAGCATGATCCCATCCACATTAATGCATGGCGGTTCTTTTTAGTCAACCGACATGCTTTTTCATCATTCTGGTCAAAGATTGTAGATATTTAAAATGTCTAAATGATTGATCCATTGACCAATTCTTATCTTATAAGTTTGAAATGAAAATAATATGATGATTGGGCTTAATGATTTTCATAATTCAATAATAAAGGCCCAATAGAATAAAAAGAATAAGCCCAATATATTCTACCCAAAGAGATAAAATATCACGCACCCAACATTGCCCCCTAGTTTTTTGTTGAATGTAATGTTAAATAGAAAACTATAAACAATCCATGATATTTTACCGAGAATTAATAAATGACAAGATGTAATTAAAAACGCGTACCCATTTATCACTCACTTAAATGAAATGAAAAGGAAGTTAAGGGCCCAATTCGAAAAGACTCTATCCATTAAGTACCGGGACCCAAAACCGGACGCTTCCCATTCAAATTCCAAATTATTACTAGCATTTAATGCACCTGCTTGAACAACATGTAGCAAATCGGTATAAAAGGATAACTTTAACAATTTTGATAGCTTTTTTACTGCTCATTTGAAATTCGGCGCCTTCTAAAATTTCGATCTCTCTCTCTCTCTGCAAATCGTTACAAATGGCTTCTCAAAACCACGATCAAAGTTCTCCCATATTTGTAACACCCATCACTGTGGTTCCACCAAACCCTAATCTTCATGAGGGGACTTCAGGTACGAATCCCAAACAGAAAACCCAGAAAACCCCCTCTGACTATTATAGGAGTACAGAGCGATTCTCGCATGCCAATACTCCTTCTATCATAACTGAAGCTGAACTGAAGAGGGTTCGAACTCGGTTCCACATCCCAGATACTCATGCTGTCAGGGTACCTCGTTCTGGAGAGAAGATGTATCAACTACCAAGGATGGACGACTAGTTCCAAAGACTTTTCTTTGGAGAAGGGGTTCATTTCCTCTTCACGTCTTCATAGTGACCCTACTGGGGTTTTTGGGTGTAGGATTTTCACAACTGGTGCCGAACTCCTACATCCACATTCTGGCCTTCGTGGCCTTCTGCCATGAATTGGGCGTCGAGCCCTCCTTGGACTTCTTCTTCACTGTCTACAAAATAGTTCAATCCAGGGAGAAGGGGTTCAAGGCCCTCAGCAAACATTCTCCGAAGTCTGGAGAAAAATTTGACAGACGTTCGCTGGTGAACACCCCTTCAAGCAATAGGGGATGGCACGAGAAATGGTTCTTCGTCAAAGGCCCTGAAATCTCTTCTCTTCCGAACTGGGCAACTGACGAAAAAATATCTGCTGACTTCGGAGATGTTTCTGAAGAACGAGAAGTGGAGATGATGGAGCTATTTGACAACTTCCCAAAGGAGGAGTGGAAATACGGACTCCTCTCGAAGCAGGCATGGTTATATGACCATAAACGTAAGTACCAAATTTATTTCATATATATATATATTTTTGAAAATATTCCATAAAATATAATTATAACACTAATTGTTTGATTTGTGCAAGATCTTTGATCGAATGAGCTCTGTAGAAATAAAGGAACTTGAAGATTTCTTATGCAGGAAGTCTTGGAAGCAATTGAGGCTACACCCACCGGCTACCCTCAAGTATATCGAACACCGTAAATTCATACGGATGAATTTCAAAGAGAGAAAGCAGAGGAAGAGGTTCTCATACCAGAAGAGACCCTTCACCCTCGACAAAAGAGGAGAGCTACCAGAAAACCAAGGTCAGTCCCTCTAGTAAATCCTCCCGAACCCACACCAGAAACAGAACCAACCCCCAAAACCATTCCTCGATCAGGCGGCTTACTTGATCGTCCTGATCGAAGGAGTATACTTAGGACCAAAAAACTAAAAACAAAAATAACCCCATTAACCGCCGAAGAGCTCAGGGTTCCTCAGTCTTCGGTTATTCCTCCCTTCGTGCCCCCTGTAGAAATACAGATCGAAGAGGATGGTGACCAGATTTAAGGATTCCGCGTTATCCGGGAAGAGGAAACGTACCCACGAGATTCATCCAAGTTCTGCATCCGCTTGAACACCCAAAGAACCTACTTCAAACAAATCTCCGTGTCGAATCGAAACCATTCACGCCTACACCTACACCTCTGAATGCCCACTCTTTCCCCTGAAAGGCCGAGACCCTCTCCCGAACGGCCTGGTCCTTCAGGTCAAGGTTATCATGCCGAAGCTGTGGGATCTCCGACTTTATGGCCCAGGTTCAACGCCAACTTTCCTTTCGACCTCTTTGGAGCTGGATCGACACACTGCTTGGACGACCACCGATTCGGTGATCACACGACGAAATCTTCTCGACGAGGGTATGAGTTATTTGGCCAAGGTAAATAACAATCACTCCTTCCTCTACATTTCTATTTTCCTTGAGCATTTTATCGTTTACTTGATTGTCTTGAAAATATGCAGTTAATCGTTGTTTCTTGGACGATTAAATCCCGAGACACATAATGGAGAGGCCGAGGAAGATTTCATGCGCCAAGAGATAAACATCTTTGAAATCGACCTTGGATCGAGAAAGAGCTGGTCAAGAAGATGCTTTTCATACCATCAATGGTCTTCAAATAGAATTGGATCGGGCTAAGATGGATTTGAAGACATCGATGACTCTAACTAAGGGCTATAAGAGATGATGAGTTAGCTACGTCCGAAGCCGACCAACAAAATCGACCAACTCGAATCTTTGGCTTGGTTGAAGAGAACTTATTTCGAAGGCGAAAAATGAGGAGTTCTCTTGACCAACCGAAGCTTCAGTCCTACAACTTGGTGAAGCTGAGGCGAAAATTCGTGATGAAGCTCGAAGGCATAAGGCCACGTCATGCTTCGCCATAAGATAAAGGACTTGAGGATTTAGGCCTGCTCGATCAAGAGCTTCGGAAGCAGATTCAGGCAGAGTATAGGGACTCGGATGAAATTAATGTCGAGATCATGAAGGTCTATTCGGAGGGATATGAGGACTGTCGGGAACGAGGGAAAGAGAAGCTATCAGCTGCTCAGTTGGACCCGGCACTGCTCAATTCCGATGATGAAGGCGGTGCCTGAATATATATCATGTTTTTGATTCTATGTAAATATTTAACTTTTTATGTTCATGTAATTAATCGACTTAAATGAAATGAACATTTTATGCTTATTGATAAATCTTTAACTGTCTTGAATATAACTTCTGTCCCGATCAGTTTCTTGTCAATAATTTAGTATCAATAAGATGAACTATTGAATTAGATATGGCATATAACAGTTAACTCATGCAATGAAGTGAATTGAATTTTACTTGACGAGAGATCAAGTTAATCTAACTAATGAACCGAACTCAACACTTAAACAAAATAAATAACTTATACTCACTCGTATCGAAGAGTGAGATCAATCATCGTGAAGTAAATTTGGACGACAAACGAGATAAGTACCAAGACATAAGGATTAATAACGACCATTGACTTACCACCGATAAGATCAATATAGGACCAAAAGGACTGAGGCTACCATCGAATGGCCAAATGAGTCCTACCATACCTCCTTACACCATAGTGACCATCGGACCAATAGTGACCATTGACTTACCACCACCGATAAGATCAATATAGGACCAAAGGACACAGGGCTACCATCGAATGGCCAATGAGTCCTACCATACCTCCTTACACCATAGTGACCATCGGACCAATAGTGACCATTGACTTACCACCACGATAAGATCAATATAGGACCAAAAGGACACTGGGGCTACCATCGAATGGCCAATGAGTCCTACCATACCTCCTTACACCAGTGACCATCGGACCAATAGTGACCATTGACTTACCACCTCGATAAGATCAATATAGGACCAAAAGGACACTGGGCTACCATCGAATGGCCAAATGAGTCCTACCATACCTCCTTTACCATAGTGACCATCGGACCAATAAGACCAGGTGATAATTTGTGAAAAAAAGTGATCTTTTATTGATATCAAACAACAGGTTGTATGCATCCTTAGATAACCGACTTAAACTTCATTGAAAATACTTAAAGCTTCTTGCCAAAGATGCCAAGTATTCTTGATCTCGGAACCGTCAAGTGCCTTTAATCGATAAGTACACGCTTTGGTGCTTGATCACTTCATATGGCCCTTCCCAATTCGGCGTTAGCTTTCCGTGTTTTGAGGTGTAGAAGCTTGACTTCTCGAGAACGAAGTCTCCCACTGAATCTACGAAGTTTGACGCCACTTGTTATAATGTTTGGCCACTCTTCGTTGATAAGCGACCAATTTGATTAAAGCTCCTCTCTCGACTTCGCCTCTAGCAGTCCAAGTTAGCCTTCATCCTTCATCATTGTAGATTTCTTTGAATTGACTTACTTCAAGACTTGGAGATCCGATTTCGATTTGGACTAAGGCATCGATACCATAGGCAATCGGAAGGGCGAATCCCCGTAGTAGTCCCCTCGGTAGTTCGATATGCCCACAAAGACGCTCAACAATTCTTCCGCCATCTCCCTTAGCTTCATCCAATCTACGCTTTATTCCATTCAAAGAGTCATTCCGTTGGTCACCTCAACTTGCCCATTCGACCGTGGATGAGCCACGAAGTCTTCTTGTCTTTGAATCCCTAAATCGTTCAAAAATTCTTCAAATTTTGAACCCACGAAACTGGCGTCCCATCATCCGATATCAATACCTTAGGGATCCCGGCGAAACACCACACAGACTCTTTTAAAAACTTTAAGCACTCTGTTACATTATCGATCAAAGTGGTTTCGCCTCTACCCACTTAGTCATATAATCAATAGCAAATATGACGAAGCTAACCTGACCTTTAGCTTTAGGTAACGGTCCCAATATATCCACCCCCCACGGCAAATGGGGGTATAGGAGATAGAATCGAGTATAACTCTTCCGATTGGTGATGTGGACCCGACTATTGAGTGGCATTTTCACATTTCTTGACGTCTTCAGTAGCTTCTTTGAAAATTGTCGACCAATAGTAACCTTGTCGAAGTACTTTATGTGCCAAAGACTTGGCGACCCATATGATCACCGT
The DNA here is from genome assembly GCA_020205615.1 of Panax quinquefolius. NCBI lineage: Eukaryota > Viridiplantae > Streptophyta > Magnoliopsida > Apiales > Araliaceae > Panax > Panax quinquefolius. The sequence goes on from CM035167.1 coordinate 142,897,132, forward strand.
AAATCCTTCATGAACTTCCCGAAGAGCATACTCGGCTTCGGACGGAACCAAACATTTCAATAATGGTGAGGAAAATGCCAATCGATAAAGATCCCCATCAATAAGATGAAATTAGTACTCTTGTACTTGATCTTCTTTGCCAACATTTGATCCGGAAGGAAGGACGCCATCTGCCAAATACTCGATGTAGGGGGTCATCCAACAGGTTTGTTCGCTCGATGCACATCACTGTTTCATGCTGAACACTTGCAATTTCATTGCAAAATTTCCAAATACACCGATCCATGAAAGACATCTGCATCCGTAGTGGCCAATTTCGACAAAGCATCAGCAGATAGAATTGTCGTTGCGCTCTATACTCTGAAACTCGTATGAAGCAAAAAATTGAAGTTGGTTTCTTAACTCCGCCAGATATTTGATCATTCGGGTCCCTCGAGCTTCATAATCTCCCGACAGCTGTTTAACGACCAACTGAGAATCACTATAGATAATCAACTGTTGGACTTCGAGACTTTTCGCTAATCGGACACCTGCTAACACTGCTTCGTACTCAGCTTCATTATTCGTTGCTTTAAACCCGAATCGATGGCTGCTGAACCTTAAATCCCTCCGGACTTATTAGAATAATTCTGCTCACTAACTGATCATTGTAGAGGATCCATCTCGCATACAACGTCCACGCTTTGACCGACCTGTTTGAATAACGGCCTTTGCTTTCGTCGGAAGATTCACCTTCCTAACTTTCGCGACGGCTTCGTGAAAAGAGCATTCTACCATGAAGTCGTGAAGGGCTTGGCCTTTAATGGCGATTCGGGGATGATACTCGATAAAAAAAAAGGGACAACTCCATAGTCCATGCTTTAGCTAGTCTACCCGAGACCTCCGGCTTGCCCATCACTTTCTTCAATGGTCGATCCGTGTAGGCGACCAGAGTCGACCTTGAAAATATCTTGCCAAGCTTTCTACTAGCAATTATTAAAGCAAAGGCAAATTTCTCAATGTTAGGATACCGGTTTCACATCTCTCGTGGGGCGTGGTGACGTAATAGACCGGATGTTGCTTCCCACTGATCTCCCGAATCAAAATCGCTCCAATCTGCTAAGGAATCGCCGCCAGTACAAATATAAAGTTTCTCACTGGGGCCGGGTTTGACCAATAAAGGAGCCGAAGACAGATACGTCTTTATACTTTGGAAAGCGTCTTCACACGCGGAAGTCCAATGGAATGTCTTCGCATTCTTCGGTCCCTTCAATGTGTCAAAGAAAGGAAGACATCTCTCTGCAGATCGGCGATTTAACCTCCTTAAAGCCGCAATCCTACCAATCGACGACGAACGCGTCCTTGAACGATCGAGGAGTTTTCATGTCGAGGATGGCTGAATCTTCTCTCGGATTGGCTTCATGCCCTTTCGATGACGGGATAACCCGAAATTTTCCAAAGACAAGTAGAAAGTACATTTGGTCGGATTAAGTCGCATTGTCGATGGCGAATAGTTTGAAAGCACTCCTCTAGATCGTCCAAATGTTTACGAATTTGCATACTCTTCACAATCATATCATCTACATAAACCTCCATGTTCCTCCCCAAATTGCCTATCGAATATAAAGTTCATCATCCTCGATAGGTAGCTCCGGCATTTAATGAGGCCAAAAGTCATTTTTTATATGCATACACCGCGATCTGTGTAATAATATTGTTTTTGGAATGTCTTCTTTGCACATGGATATTTGATGATAACTGAAAAAGCATCCATAAAACTTAATAATCCATACCCAAAGTGGCATCGATGAAATTTGATCGATGTGGGCGGAGGATAAAGTCCTTCTGACGAGGCTTTGTTGAGGTCGGTGTAGTCGATGCAAACCCGCCACTTTCCATTATGCTTACGCACCAATACTACATTTGCTATCCATTCCGGGTAATCAATCTAGTAGATGAAGTCGTGACCCAAATATTTTGCAACCTCTTCATCGATGATCTTTTGACGCTCGAGCAAATATCCGCTTTCTTCCGACGAATGGCTTCTTCGAAGGATCTTCTCCGTTTATGCTCACAGAACCTTCCGACTAACTCCAGGCATGTCTTGTGGTTCCCATGCAAAAATATCGACATAGCATCGTAAAAGTTCCATAAGATTCGTCCGAAGAGGTTCTGGTAAACCCGAACCAATCCTCACTGTCTTATCCGGCTTTCCGACGACCAATTCAATCTCCTCCGTCCCCCCAGCGGGGACTACCAAGGGTTCTGAGCTACTTTCTGAAGAAGGTTCAATTTCAATTGCCATCATCTTTCTTTGTTCTTCGACCCCATTCCGGATGAAATGATGAAATTCGATAACATCTCCTGGGCGGATCCAAGTCACCCATCACCTCTCCTACTCCATGTCTTTGTGGGGAACTTGATTTTGAAATGTGGGATGGAAGTTACAGCCTGAAGAGCTGTCAACGTAGGTCTTCCCAAAATGGCGTTGTATGCCGAATCCACATGCACAACATAAAATTGACAAGTTATCTCCACTTGTTGAGGGGTAGTCTTAGAAGATGACAGGGAAGTTCAATAGTGCTCGCCACTTTGGTGGATCGTTCTTAAAACCATATAGAGGAGCCTCTGTCCGACCTCCATTTTGTGCTCATCGAGATGCATTCTCACGATAAGCATGGGCATAAAGAATGTCCACCAAGATCCGTTGTTATCATCATCATGCGTTTCACATCCATCGAGCCCACTTGTCTTTGTGTGATCACCAATGCTCCTTCATGCGGTTCAATGGGCTCCGAGAAGATAATCCGCATCCGTAAATGAAATAACAGTTCCTGGGAATGGCCTGTCAACCTTCAAAGTAGTATCTGTTACTGACATAACTGAATCAAGATAAGACCTCCTCTTCTTCCCTACTAATTTCCCAACAGACCCACCAGTTATTACATCAACGACTTGCCTTGGCGGTGGTGGAGCATTTTGAACAAAGCGGTACTTGAACCTGTTTGAGCAGTGCGATTGATAACTTTCTTTGATTTTGTGGTCTTTCTCGACCACATATTGAATCGCTAAGCCACTTTTAATCTTGTTTTCTACAAAATCCTTTAAATTACAACATTCATTAGTGTAAGCGACCAAAGCACTTGATGATAACCACAATATTTACGAGGGTTGCCATGTCCCGTTTTGTAATTATCACGAGGTGGTTCAAAGAAAGGCTGGTTTCGGATCTGATCCAAAATTATCGACCTCTCTGTATTCAACTGGGTGTAAATCTTATTAACCTTCGGGGTAGGAACAGGTGCACGACTGCTGCCTTGTCGCCACGAGTTATTGTACTTCTTCGAACTACCTTCTGCCCTTTGGTTGTATCCTCCCCCTCTTCTCTGATCAACATCAGTCTTGGGAACCTCTACCTCCTTTAATTGGCTCAAAGAAGGGTTCTTCAGACTGTTCATAGCCTCTTCCACAACAATATAGCCCTCTGCCTTGTCGAAGGCTTCTGCTAGGCTCTTCGGATGGTGAAACATCAATTTCTTTACCAATTTCTCCGATTTAACCAGATCCAGCCCATTCTGGAATAATCCAACAGCTTGGAGATCATTAAGATCGGACACCTGTCCGACCGCTTCCCTAAACCTCTTTACATATTGGCCTAAAGATTCATTGGTGAACTGCCGGACTTGTGCTAAAGAGCCTGTAGGCTTTCCCCTTCTTCGGTTACTTCCAAAACGGGCATGGAACTTATCACAAAGTTCAGTCCACGAGGAGATAGAATCCGATGGTAAAGTCCCCATCCATTGTCTGGCGTCTTTTCTCAAAGTAGTGACAAAAGTGTGACATTTAGCAGCATCAGTAAAGTCATAGTAATCCATCAGTCGGTCAAACGCCTGACTATGGTCATAAGGATCTCCTGACCCATCATAGCTTTCCATGCGAGGTAACTTTTTGGTAGCATCTGCTTTCTCCCTGAGAATATCGAGAAAAAGGGGCCGCCTTCTTACCAGAAGTATCTTTCACCTGTTGTACCTCAGCCAATTGTTTCCGGAGTTCTTTCAACTCTCTTACCAGAAAATCAACACCTTCGGGTTGTGATGAGATCTCCTTTTCCTGGGCGACACTGGGTTTTGGAATGGATCGACCCTTCCCTGCCGATCTTACTACCCTTACGGGACTTCTTGATTTACTAGGTCGTAAAATTTCATCCTCATGATGAGAACGATTGTGACGGTATTCTCCCCTTCGGGTTTCTGACATAATTTCTCTCGACCTGCTTCTTCGTCTTTCATCATTGTGATGAATTGATCTAACGACTGTCAGTGCCTTCTTCGAGGCCGAAGGCGTTCTGCTCCTCGATTTCCTCCTACTACGAGAATGATCCCTGGACACATGCATAGAATGTTCCGGCTCCTTACCCTTCCGACGGGGTACTTCCTTATGCCTACTTTGTCCTTCGGAATGAATATGGCTAGATGCTTCGTCTCTCAACTCATTCACCCGAAGCATTTGTTCGGCTATATCTTCCCTCTGTCTTAACAGAACCTCCAAAGCCTTATCCGCTTCGTCCATCCTCCCCGCCAACTTGGTAGCTCGGTTTTCTTGACCACTTCGGCGATGAGTCCTGGTTGGCGAACCGCCTACCCGTTCCGGATTGGGATCACGCCTTATCGGCGTTGAAGACTAACTTCCGTCTGCTCCACCACGGATCTTCTGGACGAAGTTCTTACGAATCGTTCTTAAAGCCGTGTTCTCACGAGCACTTTTAGTAGGACCCAAGCGATCCTTTCTTTGAAATACGAGGCGTTGATGAACTAATGACCATCACCGCATGTCCTTCCGGTGTTCCATCTCTCTCCTCATCTTTTCAAGCAAGTTTAAACAATTGTGATTGAAAAGAGCCCTCCTTCTAGCGCCCAATGTTAACGCCAAGATCTTTCGTCACGTCCCAATCACCTAAAACGCGTCCGATCCTCAGAACGTAAACACATAAACACCACAAGCTTGACGGCGGTTCCGTCGGGGATAGCTTCGGCGTGAGAATCAAGATGTGAATTCACAAGGTTTATCGAAAACGGAGGCTATATCGCTTAGTATATTGATATCGAAGAGATAATTATATTTCTACATGAATATCCGATTATAATTGAAGAAGTGTATGAGAACATACCTCTGGTGGAGACTTCCTCGCCAAGTTATACCTCTCCTCAAATTACAGTACACCACCCACTACTACTTCGACATTCCCTCTACCCGATGGGTTCTGCCGACTGTATGTAGTGTATCCATTGCTTTTTGGTCACTATTTTCCACCGCCGGACGGTTATGATCCCATCCACATTAATGCATGGCAGGTTCTTTAGTCAACCGACATGCTTTTTCATCATTACAGGTCAAAGATTGTAGATATTTAAAATGTCTAAATGATTGATCCATTGACCAATCTTGGTCTTATAAGTTGAAATGAAAATAATATGATGATTGGGCTTAATGATTTTCATAATTCAATAATAAAAGGCCCAATAGAATAAAAAAGAATAAAGCGATATATATTTCTACCAAAGAGATAAAATATCACGACCCAACAGGGGTAAATCTTACAAAGATTTCAAACCTGGGGGGGGGGCTCCAATAAGCATGTAACTCCGTCCCTGATCATACTCTCATTAAAATTTATAAATCACTCTAGATAACTTGACTTTTTTATCTTGTTGGCGTATGGTGCGGTTTCGGTTTTATGCATGTAGTTTTGGCCAGTAACCAAACTCAAATTGTAAATTCAATTTTTTAACCAACTTAAAATCGTCACATACGTCAAAATCGTTGCTGCGATTTTAATTAGGACGATTTGTGTGATTTTTTGTATAATTTCAGAGACAATTTAATTCTTTGTTCAATTCTGATAAAAACCATTTATTAGGATCAAGTTGCTAGTCGAAAGTTCAACTTCTCTTCATCCCCCGAAAGCGCAACAGAGCATGCTGAGCAGCTTACTGGATGACAAACCGAAATTATGTAAAAGTCTGTCCCTTCATCATTTGCACAGGCTATATACATTTCTTTGATATTTTGTTTTTCTCAGATTTTGTTTCTTGAACTTTTGTCTGTTCACTTGTCCTCATAGCCACAAAATTGACACTTGTCTTTTTGTTTTTGTTTTTGTTTTTGTTTTAGTTTTTCATTTTAATTTATTTTATAAAAATATTAAGGAAAAATTATTAAATTAAAAATATTCAAATTATATATACGATTACTTCAGGGGTACTTATTTAGTTTCAAAAATAAAATCTGATGCAAATATTTAATTAAGACAAACAAAGTTGATTGATATCTTTCCTACAATACATAGGTTGCAACTAAATTAAGACAAAACAAAATCATTACAATAATACATTGTTTGCAACTAAATTAATTTCACAAGTTTTGAGTTGATCTTTCTTTTGGGATTGGTGAATATGAAATTAACTTTACCAATCGATCAATCTGATATTCATACATACAGCCATCGGTAGATTTATTTCTCTACCATGTCAAGATTTGTATTAATCAATTGACCAACTTACCATGAAGTTAACTTCATAGTAACCGAATCACTTTTTATGTAGTTTCTCTCCTAGATTCTCTTTGTGTAGAAAATTGATTTCGTATATGATAATGAGAAGTTGCACATATGTTTATTGTATGCTATGGATGTATACAACATATTTATGACAGTTGCTTGCATAGTTCATGAAAGTTTATAATTAAATTTTTTTTTTTAAATATAGCACGTGTATCATCTCAACTTTATTTTACATAGAATACACATATTTCTGATTTATTAAATGAACTTTTCCGAATCTTATTTTAGAGTTTGTATAAAAATAAAAATAAAATGTAATGTGTAATTATCGACCTGACCTGAGATGTACAATAAATATATCAACGGCTCAAAATTAATGAACTTCATTTAAATTTCAAAACAACTTATAAGTTGTATTTCTTTTAATTTAAATTCATTTATTAAATCGAAATAAATCCTCCTCAGTTTTAAATTTGAAATTATCGTAAATAAACTCCAAATTATTCAAACAACTTGTTTTATTTGGTAATTGTATCTAACTACTAAAAACCACCACCCAATAGCGAGAAAGGATAAGGCGGCGGACTAGAGTCTCCCCAAACCGCCTCTCCTCCAAAATAACTCAAATCCCCGATTACCGCAGCACCATGTGCGATTAGAGGTCTCCCAGTGGCTTGTCTTTGGTTCACCCACACCGGCAACGTCGTCTCCGGCGAAGACCAACCATCCAAATTCGCCTCCGGTGATGAAATTGACGCCGAAATTGTCCCAACCGTTGCAATTTCCTCTTCCTCCTCACTCTTAACTGAACTTGCCATCATCACCATTTCCGATGAAGACGAAGCTGATGATATCATAAGCCGTTTCTTTTTATTTGTCACTCTTATGGCCATCATTTGTGATAAAATTTCTGGGTCTTCAACTAATTTATATATAAAAGTCATTATTTGATGTGGCCTTCTCTCTGTTGCTTGTAATCTCTTGTTCATCCCTTCAACTTGGAGGTCTAATTGCTTTTGTTCTTGCTTTAATTTCGCAATTTCCATTAAAATATCCTCTTCATCTTCAACCTTGTGGTGAATTGAATGATTAATATCGTTCCTACTCTGTTTCTTCCTCGCTATGTTCTTCAATTATTGCGTTTGCCCACGAAGAAACCATTCATTTGCAAACTCCCATCGATCCGGATCCACCTTTCTGAATCCCTGTTCCATTACAAATGTTGAAACATCCATATAAAGCCAGAAAAATTAATTAGGAAGGTCCAATTTTAGGCCAGACTTTTACCTAAGCAACACAAATATTGAATTTTAGGGACACAATAAAATCGGTCACAATACACCGCACAATGAAATTATTGCATATTTATAAGTTGATAAATTGACTAATACAGTGCTGACACGCACATATATCACCTTCCAATCTATGTGTCAATATTGTATGGGTCAAAGTCAATTGATCAAAATTAATATCATGCTAACTATTCCCTTAAATAGGTATTGGAGGTGTCCAAAACAAATAAATATTAAAAAAAAGAAAAGTGAAAGATATAACCCAACTCCCTCGATAAGTATATCGCAATCAAAACATTCATTTAATAACACATTAATGCTGTCTACAAATAGTTGTATTAATGGTACTAAAAATAATACTCCCTCCATCCCTAAATAATTGACAGGAGTTTAAAATTTTCTAATATATTTGACATTACCAAGTTTTTAGGAAGCATTTATTATAATTTTTCCTCTATTGCCCTCAACTATATGGAGTATTTCATTTATCTGCATAACCATATGAGAGACATCTTTTCTTAATTAATGCAAGGATAATTGTGGTAATACATATCAATCTTAATGACAAAATTGGAGTAATAAATGACTTCCTTAATAAGTGTGAAAACCTTCAAAACTTCAGTTAGGGATGGAGGGAGTACCTATATCACTATTATGTATCCAAAGAAATTGAATAAAAAAACTCTCTCCAGTCCCCATAGTATATAAATGATTTAACTTTTTAAGACATAGTTTAAGAAAATCGGTTTAGTGATAATTTTTAACATAAATTTTTCACATATACCCTTTAATATGAAATTAATGAATAAGTTAATTACTCCTTACTTATCACACTGGAACTCTCAACTTCATTGATTGACGTGTTAAAGTCCATAAGCATATAAGTTTAACCAAAGAGAATACAACAACATTAAATGTGGTGATAAAAATAATGACATTGAATGTTGTTTCTTCAAAAAAAGAGTAATGGTTGAATATTTATTATAAGGGGTATAAAAGTAAAACAATGAACCAACTAAATTTTATAAATAGTAAGTAGCCTATATATTTGGACATCTCAAAATAGAAAATCAGCATATAACTATGGGACGGAGGGAGTATAACACATGATATCCTACTACAATTTTCTTAATCTAAATTATTATTAATAACAAATAACAACATTTAATACAAATAAATAAAATTCAAATACACTCATGTCTAATTTCTATGTCCATCTAAAAAAACTTTTTTCTTTTTCATTGCATCCTTCAACTATATCCCAATGCCAACTCGCTTTAATTTCATTCTTAAAAAAAATTATTTGTTTTATTGAGCTTTGACTTTTGAATATGGGCCAAGGTTGATATTCTTATTAATATCAATTTTTTCCCTTGTTGGGAATCATAATTTAAGAGGTCATTAAAAAAATTAATGAGCATTGATTATATTTGTCTATATCTTTAAATTATTTCTATATATACATCAAATGTGGACCTCAAACTTGACTATAAAATTAGTCAACCTTTACCATCCTAATTTCATCTCACTCAATCTAATTTCCCAACTCCTCCAACTCTCTATAATCTAAAGGGATCGAAACTTCCTCCATTTTTCCATCAAAACCAAGGATACTAGAAAAGGTTAAGCTTGCTTTCACAAAATGAAGACTGATGACAATTCATTCTCTCTCCCAAATTCATGGGAGCTATCTCATTATTCTTTTATGGAGAAAGATAATGAAGAATGCCTCGTCGTAACCTCACCTCTGCCCCTCCATAATACCACAAACATCATCGGACCTGAAACCCAACAAGTGATCAAACGTGAAATTGAGGATGATGCTATTATTAATGTTGTTGGTAGTGATCAAGCTACAAATTTGAAGAGTCGAGGCCGGCCACGTGGATCAAAAAATAAACCCAAAGGAGACGTTGTTCAAGAGATGAAACTAGAAGCCCATGAGATCCCACCTGGGACCGACGTCATAAATTGGGTGGTTCAGTTAGGCCAATGTAAGCAGTTATGTGTAACTGTAGTAAGCGGTTCTGGGTTGATATCACTTGTTGATCTCAACTATGGAAAGTCCAACCTTCCACCGGTAACAATATCAGGACCTCTCACCCTCACTTCTTTTTCCGGGGCTTTCTTGACTAGTTCTTCACCACCCCATTCTCGCAAGTTTTTTACTGCTTCACTTAAAAGGTTTGATCAACAAGTTTTTGGTGGGGCAGTAGCCGGAAGGATGATTGCCTCAAGCCCTGTGGTATTGATGATTACCACTTTCAACAATCCCAAAATCTATGAACTAGGAAATTAACTAACTAATTCATGCAAATTGTAGTAGCTAGCAGCAAGCAGTAAGCAGTACTACTATTAGGTACTGGGTGGGTTGTGCTGCAATTAATTAATTAATATAGTTGTTTCTTTATCTATGAGTATTGATTGTTTTTACATTCCCATTGAACTTGACCACTCATGTCTAATTAATTAATCTCCTAGTCCTTGTTGCTCATCAATAGTAGCTAGCAGTACCAAAGAGATGATGATAGCATAAGGGATTCATTTATATCACTTTAATTTTCTCAAACTAAATAATCATTTGATTGATTAAAAAGTCAAGCCATGCCAGCGGATACATTTTTTCGTGCGTGCCCAATCATAGATTAGCCTAGTGTTTAGTAAATTACTATTGTGAGATTAGGAGCCTACACTAACAGCATGAGTGGTGGGCCGTTTTAATTTAATCATCAAAACATTGCATTTTTAATTTAATGACACACTAAAATAATACCTACTATATATATCACTATTATGTAATCCAAATATTTAGAAATTGATCAATAAAAGTATATAACACATGCTATCCTATTACTATAAGAAACTTACTAACAAATAACAACATTTAATACACATGGCAGAGGTAGACACATTTCTATATATATTGATTAAATATCTTACTATATATATCAAAATTGACGATGGATCGACAATGTTAGAACTAGAGAAAATGATATTATACTAAAGTATAGTAAAGTATCAAGTTTCTCTCAAAATGTCGTTAAATATATATTTATTTGATAACGTCACAATATTTTAAAAGTTAAAGACAAGTTGAAGGCATAAATTTATAGAAATATGTCGGGCGGTAGCATCAAATTAATTAAGATTATATTAAGGAGAGGAGAGATGATTGAGATTGAGATTGAGAGGTGCATATATATATAGTCTATAGATACATACATATATGTTGAGTTGACGGACGAAGCTGGAGAAATATTGTGCTTGAAATAAAGAGGCAAGAGTGTCTGAGAGAAATGTAAAGGGTCGACAACAATGAAGCTATTGTTGGCTCTTCCCCATGTGATTAGATTAAGTGTTGTGGGATCGTTCACCATCAGATATGTCTTCACGACGAACGGCTGTAGTATTATGGTATTAGTATTATCTGCTTCTGCTTCTGCACCACCCTCCATATTCACATATACCTGCCTCATCCCCTTCTCTCCCTTCCTTTCTGCCAAGAAACATTAATTCAACTTAACTTGATGAGAGAATTGAAGAAGAGAGAGAGAGAGAGAAAGTTTAGTGTTTAGTGTTTGGTGTTTGATGAATTTTTTTAAATGTTTTGTGAGCACAATAATAATATACCAAGATGTCGTGTAGGTGGTAGTGAATACGTGTGATTTTAATTTAAAAAATATTGGATGCGACAAGGTGTACGGTTAATGACATTATTTTGACATCACTCGTATAACATAAATAAAAGACAGAGCGTGTCAACTGTTGCTTGGCCAATTATGTAACCAAAACAAAACATTTGCTTTGGAATAATCCACTCATCTTCTCCCCTAGCCCTAGGTGGACTGGACTGGACACCTCACACAAGATTTTTTTGTGAGTGCTGGCTCTATATATATATATATATATATATATATATATATATACTAGATGTGTCACGTGACTCCGACATTGTATGGACGGTAGGATTTATCCCAAAATTTGAACGGTCCATATGATTTATTGAGTGAGCGAAAAATTCAAAATCATTTGTATTTTATTAGATAGAAGATATATAATATTTGAACTCAGAAAGGCAAAATAAGAAACAAACCTTCTTCACTATTAAATCAACCACTCGGGAAAAACTTAAAATGCGAAAAGTTAAAAGTCTAACCTGTATTTATTTATTCTCCGTTCCTATATAAGTGTCGTTTTAGAAAGAAAAAAAATTAATTTTTTTTAATTAATTGTCTTTTCTAGATTTTTAGAAAGATTTTTTTTTCTTATTTTTCCTAAATTACGTCTAAAATATCTCATCTTTTTAAGTGCAATAATTCTATTTAATTTCAACCTTTTCTTCCGCTCCCACAATACTTACGTACCCAAAAAAGGATAATTTAAATTTGATTTTAATTTTACACTTTACAAGGGAGGATCATCACTATCCTTAAAAAGTGAATTTTGGCCTCCAACATCACTTAATACACAACCGAGGGAGTAATTGTTTTTGTTCCGGCCGGAAAAGTAAGGAATGTCCAAAAGCCGAGGGAATATGTACAAGTTTTATAAAGGAGGACTAAACTTTGTTATATCATGTCCAATTATGGATCCGATTAACATGAAGTTATTTTTTTGATAAGTTGGTCAATTGACCAATATAATACTGACACACATACAACTACGCCTGCGTGTCAGTATTCTATTAATTAATTGATTAACTTACCTCAAAATAAATTTCATACTAACCACTTCTTCCAATTATATATATGTCATGCGTCTGATATTGAAGGGGATTGTGTTATTCTTGTTTGAATGCCCTCTTTATTTAAGCAAAGAAGATATATTAATTAGATGCCAAAATTATAAAGGCACCACCTACTAGTTATATATTTATATATACATCCCACTAATGTCCAAACAAAATATATACCAGTAGTGAGTGTGCCCGCACGGTGGCCAAGTCAGAAATCATTTTTAGCGGGCTTAAAATTATTACCATCTCCGTCGGCGCAATCGTCGTTTCCATCCCACCCATCGCCACTTTCTTCAATATCTCTTCGATATATATATATATATAGAGAGAGAAGAATACGATTGAATAAAGAAGAAGAATGATTGTTGTTATAGATGAGAAGAGAGAGAGAGAAGAAGTCATAAGTATTACTAATCTCTAAATTAAAAAATTTTAATTGAATACTAATTCCCTAAATTAAGGAATCCTAATTCAACTACTATTGTAAATAAATATGGAAATATATTAGTTGTGAAAATATTCTATGGGTGCACTATTGTTGTAATTATTTTTAAAAATATAATAAAATATGTAATTCATCCTAAATAATTTGACTGGGTTTGGGAACCGTGTCTGTGACGCCCCCAAAATTAGGTATACGTCACCCATCTTAGGTCGCCACTTACATGGTACATAAATTCAAATACAAACTTAATTATACATCTGTCGTGTAACATACTGACAATACATAAACCGAAGCGAGTTCTAATAGGAATATTGTCATTTAGACAATATCCATACTCAAGAGTCCTCATTACATTTATTGTCACACTATTTAACATAATAGTGAGGACTACTAATGCTATCTTCTGACCATCACTCTTTTCCCCGACTCGTCCCAACTATATTTTCATTTCCCAAGAGAAGGTGAAAGAAAGGTGAAATTTCAACTAAATGGCAAAGAAAAATATTATGACTAAGATAATGCGAGAATAAATTATCATTAAGCTTCAACAGTGTTAAGCCCGATAAAATACAATAGACAACCAGGTTTAATCTGCAGACGGAATGTGCAATCCATTAAAATAGTCAAGTAGAAAATAAAGTCTACTATCTTTTAGGTTTTAAAAGGTTTTCATAAATTTTTATCATTAAGACTCGGTTTAATGAATAAACCACAATATCTAATCATCCCCGCATCTGCTGGTCGAAGGATTTTATCAAATTATCAATGGTCATGACTATACTTAGAATCACCCCTCATCATAATCATACCAAAACTATCCATTCTTGCATTACAGAATATCGAGGACTTTTATCACATCATTTATAACAATGCCACGATTATACCGAATGATCCCAGTCATAATCATACTAAGTTCATCTATCATGCGTAAAAGAAAAGATAACATAATATATCGTGAGGATGATGATGATGACATAATAATTCAATAAAACAAGTTCAAGAATTATTTAATCCAGGGAATTATTAACGTCCCAAATTGTCAACACGATCTCTGTTTTTTGTAAGTAAAATTCAAGAATAATCGGAAGAATATTTCCATGAAAGATCTTTGGATGAAACGCAAATATCAAAGATATTCTACTAATTTCATGGAGTATAAAGTCAAAGTTTTAACCAACCCAGGGTATAATAAAGAATGGAATAACAAAAGAAATCACCACGCACGCGATTAAAGATGTATAGTTTATTCCAATAGAATAATAATAACGGAACCAGGTCGGTGAAATTCACACCTATGAGGATGATCCAACAGAATAATAAATCTTTGAATAATAAACAATGGAACCAAGTCAGGTGTAAAACACACGACAAGATATTCCAATGCGAGAATAATAAATGCGAATAATAAACAATGGAACAGTGTCCTGTAAAACACATGACATGGATATTCCAATGTAATAATAAAGAATAGAATAATGTAAGAAGATCACCAAGTATAGGGGATTCAGCGTATACGAGTTATTCTAACAGAATAAATAAGAATGGAATAATATAAGGATTTCACCAAGTATAGGTATGCCACATATATCAAAGGTTATGTATAGGGTATACCACTTTTACAAAGTTATTCCAATGTAATAATAATGAATGGAATAATGTAAGTTCTCTTCGTGAATAAGAAAGAATAACAACCTTTACAGATGCAAACAAATAATACCCTTACCGTAAAAGACACCGGATATCAAAGTAGTGAAGTACTGCGAATCTTCTTCTTCTTTCTCTATATAGATTTTCTCTCTACTTCTCTCTATAATTTCTCTCTAGAGTTTCATTGAATTCGTAAGAAAATAATGAAGGAATGAGCTTCTATTTATAGGAAAATAGAATGCATAGTAATTAATCCATGAATCAGTCAGATTGATTTACTTTAATCGACGGTCCATATTTAAAGCAAAAATCTTTTAAATAAAATATAATATATTCTATTTATATAAAAACATTTTACTATGCAAACACTATGCAACACTATGCAAAACACTATGTAACACTATGCATAATAAAATATAATATATTCTATTTATGAATAACTTTAATAAAGTATTCATTTTATATAAAAAGATGTTTCATTTTATTACGTTAATAATACGAATAAAATAAAACGTCATTATCGCTATAATAATTCATATTATTAATCGACAATAATGGAATCAAACCGAGTGACTTCTCACATAAGCATCAATAATCAATACCGCGCTACTTATGCAACCACACGTGACATCTTTATTTTTTACTACCGAAGTAGTTCAACAAAGATCAACCAGTAAAACTTCCGCCGTTATTTCAATAAAATATTTTTGTCGTTTTCTCGATCCGATAATAATTACATTGTGGGGTCCACCAATGATTGAGTAGTTGTACGAATATTCCCTGCTAAACCGAATATTCCCCGACCAATCGAATATAATATAACCACTTGCATACTTTACAAAATTTATAAATACTACCCACAACTATAATATTATCTCAAATTCACACCATAATATTAAAAATTATTTCGACAAAATTTAAATCTTTATTGATAAAATCTGGGGTCTCACAATCTCCCCTTCTTATGGAATTTCGCCCTCGAAATTAGGGTACGTACCTGGTATGATAAAGAGGTGAGGATACCTTGAATACTTTTATCGTTGAAAACATTAAATGAATTAATATTTCATTGCTGAGACTCAGCTCAATAATTAATCCATATCATCGAATCATCCCTGCACTACAGGCCAAGGATATTCATTAGTATCACGACCACGAATTATCCATGCACTACGACCAAAGATAATCGTGTATTCATTAGTATCACGACCACAATTATCCATGCACTACGTGCAAAGATAATCGTGTATTCATTAAGTATCACGACCACAAATTATCCATACACTACGTGCAAAGATAATCGTGTATTCATTAGTATCACGACCACAATTATCCATGCACCTACGTGCAAAAGATAATCATGTATTCATTCAGATCACGCGACCACAAATTATCCATGCACTACTACCAAAAGATAATCGTGTATTCATTAGTATCACGACCACGAATTATCCATGCACTACGTGCCAAAGATAATCGTGTATTCATTAGTATCACGACCACGAATTATCCATGCACTTCGTGCCAAAGATAATCGTGTATTCATTAGTATCACGACCACAATTATCCATGCACTACGTGCAAAGATAATCGTGTATTCATTAAGATCACGACCACAATTATCCACGCACTACGTACAAAGATAATCGTGTTTTCAATTACGGTCATGATTATACCGAAACAATCCTCGGTCATAATCATACCAAGTCCATCTATGCACGTGAGCCACGTATGACTTTCAACATAATATAAGCGTGAGGATCGTGTCAATGATATAAAGAATCAATCAAATGAGATATAGGATAAATATTAAACATTTATAATATAATTTATCCAAGATTCAAGAATATCCCCATGTTATCAATCACTTAATAATCTCATAATCTAATATCATTAATATTATAACAATATTTTAATCACTTCTTAAATTTATAAATAATTTATTTCAATTGTTTACGCTTTACCATATAATGCGTTTAATCATTCAAAATGCCATACTCATAAGATATCATCACCAATTATCAAATCCTCATCAAAAAAAATATGCATATATTTACATATAGGATTCTCTAGCCATAAAATCCTATTTTCAACTTTCATTACTTCACATAACATATTTAACTCATATGTTCAGAATTAAACTATTTTCATGAAAATATCAAATCAGTCCCAAAATATTTCTTTTCTGGGATTTAGCATAATATAATCCCATAATGAAAATATATTTTTCTCGGAATTTTTAAAATTTATTTACTATTTTTCAAAAATCAATTTCTAATTAATTCCTTAAGAAATTAGCTACCTCAAGTTTAACTCCAAAAATTCCCAAATCTTGGCAGGACCTTACACATGTTAGCGTGAGCTTTCAGTTTAAATTTCATGGTCATCGGAGTTATAGAACTCCGATTATAGCGTTTTTCGTCGAAAAAACCTAAATATTAAAATAGTCATAACTTGCTCATTTTAAGTCAGAATGAGCTCATTTTTGGACAGGAGGTACTTTATATCATATACCTTCATGTCCCAAAAGGCCAGAATTTTTCTCATAATTTAAGTGGCCGAAACAGCCCCTCTAAAATCATGGCAACAGCTTTTTCGGTTTTTTGCAGCTTTGCACTCCTTTGCTAAAATCAGTCCACACAAAATTTTAACAACACCTTTTCCAGTAATTCCACTTGGATTAGTTAGGTAACTCATAGATCTAACTCTAGGACTTGACCACACTCAAAAATTCAAAATATAATAGGAGATATGGTCAATTGAATTTCATATTACGCTTTTCACCAAAATCGATTTTCAACTCTTTGTGATTTCTAAGAAACTTTCATGTTTTCACATAATAACCAACATAACTCATCATAACACTTACTAATACTTTATATACCCATGATTTTCATTAGTCCAATGCTTTTATTATGACTTTCATCATAATCCTCGTAAATGCATCCTTTTAGTTGAAGAAATATTTGAGGTTTAAGAAATGGGTTTTTGTCTTTGGGTCAATACAAAATTCGATTTCACGCTCTAGGGTAGGCTAGGAAATCTTCAAGAATACGTCAAGAAATTTATTAATGATAGAAATATCATTCAAAAATCATTATTTCGTCCAAGACTTGAATAAGACGTCACATTAATACCAACTGTGACTTCTATCCCTTAACCTCGGATAAGACCTCACAATGATACCTATCAACTTGCCATCTTCAGTCACGACGTCGCCTACAGAAAGTCTGGCTTCGGTGCATTCCACACAAGGAAGTTAACAACGAAAGGATCGGGGCTCTTTACTTATGGCTTGATACGACAATAATTGACTTTAGTAGTTTGGTTACTTGAATTCGCACAACAAGTTGGTTATGAATATAAAAGCTAATAACCTTACGAAAAGCATGATGAGTAGTTAACCAATTGATTCCTAAAATCACATCAAAGGCAAATATTTTCAAAAAGATAAGATCAACGTGAAAATGTTTATTTGAACCAAACAAGATTTAAAAATAGTAGCGGTAACGAAGGCTCCTACTAACGAAGTTTCAACCAATAAGTCAAAGTCTAACATTTCCGGAGTCAAATTTAAACGTTGAACGCAAGCAAGAGAGATAAAATAAAGGGGTAGAACCGGTATCTTATAAGGTATAGACTTCGCAATTTATAATTAACTAACCCGTGCTAACTTCGTTCGGTTTACTCGCTTTTTGAGAAGTCGTGAAAAATGCACTTCTTAAAACCAACGACTTTGTTTTGTCCATATCCATCTTTGGTGCCACCGTCCCAACTAGACTTGACTTTGGTGCACAACAAAATTGAGCTAAATGATCTTCTCTTTTGCAATTTCCACTTCTATTATCTTTGCCATGATTACCACCGGAAGTGGTTACCATTCTTAGCATGATAATTTCCCCACGATGGTTATCATTGTTCTATAGCCGAATTGCCACCAAAGATGATTATTATCGTATTGCTTGGTCGTTACCTTTTGTTTGAAATGAATCAACACTCTCATGTGCTTCATTGCTTATCTCAAAGATTTTCAGATGCCATTCTCAAACACCGTCACAAAACAAGGGTTAATTAACATATCACATATTATCCCTATACTCGACCAACCAATTAAATACCAAATAAATTTAGGTAGGTCATACTAAGCGAAGGAATTCCCGCCTCTCCCTCCTAGTTCTTATCTCATCTCTCACCGGGGATCATATCCTAAGCTCGATACCAACCGTGACGCCCCCCCAAATTAGGTATATCGTCCACCCATCTTGGGTCGCCACTTACATGGTACATAAATTCAAATACAAACTTAATTATACATCCGTAAGTGTAACATACGACAATACATAATGTAAGACCCCTCAAATTTTTTTTAAATAAAAGGAATTTCCTTTATTTATTATTTTGAAATAGTAAGGGTTGATTTGATTAATGTGGATAGTTAGGGGTTAAATACGAAAATATTTCAAAATAAGCAAGTGGTTATAAAATATTCATTGTTGTTTGGGAATATTCGTTTGGTCGTGGAATATTTGTCTTGTCGGGGAATATTCGTATGACGGCAAGTAGCCCATGTGTGGCCCCCATAACTGAAAAGCGATTGGATGAGGAAAACGACAAAGTTTGTGTGGTTATAAATAACTGCGTAGTTATTACCAAGTTAAGATCGTTGGAATACCCGGTGGTTAAAATACGATGTCTGGCGTGGTTGCACGCATAAAGATAGCACCGGTATTGCATGATTGTTGAATTATTGATCCTTACGTGAAGGCACTTTACTCAATAATTTTCACAATGAATTCTTGTTCAATATTTTATTTTATTGATTCAATAATTGTTGCGTTGATATTTTATATTATTATTGTTTCAATAATTGTCACCGCACAAGATTTCCCATTATCGGATCAATAATTCATTTATTTGAATAATATTATTAGATAGCATTATTGGCAATGTCTAGAAAGTTCTGTCTAAGGAGAGGTTTGGTCACCTAATCAATTGCTTATTAGTAAGGAGAAATTCTTATTGAAAGCCCCTCTTTCTCGGAACTACTGGTTGTCATAATTGTGATTACAGAATATTATTTGTGAATAATTAATTATTGATTCATATGATAAGGAAATATTTATTTTATATGAATATAAATGATGGATTTATTTATGTGGTTATTAATGAAGGAATTAATGCTTTGAGATGTTTTATTTGTATTTTGTCTGATTGGAGGTATTAAAAGATCAAATCTTGTTATTACAACTTTATTGTGTGAGTTATAATATTTAATCTGACCAGTTGGATCGTTGTAATTTTTGGATATGTTATACATATATAAGTTGAGTATATGTCCACAAATTTTGAACCGTTAAAGATGAGCGATAATTTATTATGAATTTTAAGAGGTGACTGATTCGTAAATTAGGTTATAAATGATTTTGGTGGAAAATTCTAGAATTGGTGGGCCCCACTTTTGGTTGGTGAGAAATGTGCTCAATTGAATTTTCAAATGTGGTGGGTGGGAATAGTAGCGAGTAAAAGCCATCGGGTTGCGTGTTAAGTCCGCTTTTGTCTTAACATTTTTCTATAAATAGAGAGCTAAGTTAGAATTGAAAATCACACCGTAAACAAAGTTTTCTCTTTCTCTCTCTATATTATTGAGCGTATTTTGTGAGTATTTAGATACTTTGAGAGTTGTTGTTCAAGATAAGTTTCATTCAAAGATCACTTCCCACCTTTCCTTCCTTGAAATCTTGATTCTTTGAGGTAAGGGATATTATTTTTTTTCAGAATGATATTATTTCTTCAATATCATTATCTTTGAAATATTGGTTGGAACTTTTTATCAAATTTGGAACTTTTTCATGCTCGGGTTACTATTCATGAGTTACTATTCACGAGTTACTATTCATGAGTTACTATTCACGAGTTACTATTCACGAGTAGTACTATTCATGAAGCGTGAAAATATTTTTTGTGGAATTTCTATCTTTTGGTGTTGAGAGTTACTATTCACGATATCGACACTATTCATTCGATATCTGACACTATTCATCGAAAAATAAAATTTCTTCTTTTCGTCCAAAATATCTATTCTCTGATACTAGCTCCGATTGTATCCATGTTTTGATCATTCTTGAATTTTATACCACTATGATTATTTTGAGGTATTTTTGAACATGGATAAAACAAAGTACGAATCCTTAATCCTTAATCCTTGTCATTTTATTTCAATTGGATTCGCTTTTTTAAAATATTTTTCATCATCCTCGGTCTTAAATGATGATATTATTGAATATCTTTGGCTCAGAGTAAAAAGATGAATGATTACTCGATGAATATCTTTAGCCTTTAGTGCAAAGATGAACAGTGTTGAGATGAACATGATGGATTGATGAATATCTTTGGCTCAGTAGTGCAAAGATGAATATTTGATTTGAGATGAATATTGATTGATGTTACAGGATAAAATATTGATGATGGACCGTTAAATTCATAGATTATAGTAGATTTCATTCTCTCACGTAACTCTTCTATGAATTATTATTTCATTGCGAATATTGATCTCAAACTTGTCATGTCTGTTGTATTCTATCGATTTTTCCTGTTGGAGACTAACGATAATTTGTTGTATATTATCTTAGTCATAGTATTCTTCTATCGGGCTAGTTGAGCTCACCCTTTTCCTTGTTGTTCCATTTTTCTTCTCGGGAGGCGAGAATGTAATGAGTACTACTCGGGGGTATGGAATGAAGGTTCTAGAGAGATTTGTTTAGTAGTCCTCACCATTTTTGTAAAATAATGTATCAATAATTATGATGGGGATTTATTTGCGTGTGGATATTGTGCAAAAGACAATATTACATTTAAACTCACAAGATATATATTGTCGTATTTCACACGACATTTGTATTATTGAAGTTGTAGTTTGTTTCTTGTACCATGTATTTGGCGACTCGTTAATGGGTGTTGTGTATACCTATTTTGGGGGCGCCACACATAAACCGAGAGTTCTAATAGGAATATTGTCATTTGCAGACAATATCCATACTCAAGGAGTCCTCATTACATTTATTGTCACACTATTTAATGAATAGTGAGGACTACTAATACTATCTTCGGGACCATCACTCTTTTCCCGACTCGTCCCAACTATATTTTCATTTCTCAAGAGAACGGTGAAAGAAAAGGGTGAGCTCAACTAGCCCAAGAAGAAATATTATGACTAAGATAATGCGAATAAATTATCATTAGCCTTCAACAATGTTAAACCGATAAAATACAATAGACAACCAGGTTTAATCTGCAATGAATGTGCAATCCATTAAAATAGTCAAGTAGAAAATAAAGTCTACTATCTTTTAGGTTTTAAAAGGTTTTCATAAATTTTTATCATTAAGACTCGGTTTAATGAATAAACCACAATATCTAATCATCCTCGTACTACTGGTCAAGGATTTTATCAAATTATCAATGGTCATGACTATACCGAAATCACCCCCGGTCATAATCATACCAAAACTATCCATTCTTGCATTACAGCCACACCGAGGACTTTTATCACATCATTTATAACAAGCCATGATTATACCGAATGATCCTCTCGGTCATAATCATACTAAGTTCATCTATGCACGTAAGCCAAAGATAACATAATATATCATGAGGATGATGACAATGACATAATAATTCAATAAAACAAGTTCAAGAATTATTTAATCCAGAATTATTAACGTCCAAATTGTCAACATGATCTTTGTTTTGTAGAGTAAAATTCAAGAATAATCGGAAGAATATTTCCATGAAAAGATATCGGATGAAACGCAAATATCAAAGATATTCTACTAATTTCATGGAGTATAAAGTCAAAGTTTTAACCAACCGGGTATAATAAAGAATGGAATAACAAAAGAAATCACCACGCATGCGGTGCTTGATGACAAGTTATTCCAATAGAATAATAATAACGGAACCAATGTCGTGTGAAATTCACAATCGGCGATGATCCAATGTAATAATAAATGTTTGAATAATAAACAATGGAACCAGTCCTGTAAAACACACATGACAAGATATTCCAATGTAATAATAAATGCGAATAATAAACAATGGAACCCGGTCCTGTGTAAACACATGCATGTGATATTTCAAATGAATAATAAAGAATGGAATAATGAAGAAGATCACCAAGTATAGGGGATTCCAGATATCGGAGTTATTCCAATGTAATAAATAAGAATGGAATAATATAAGGATTTCACCAAGTATAGGGTATCTGGCGATATCAAGGGTTATGTATAGTATACCACTTTTACGAGTTATTCAGCAGAATAATAATGAATGGAATAATGTAAGTTCTCTCTCATGAATAAGAAAATAATAACAACCCTTACGAAGTACAACAAATAATACCCTTTCACCGTAAAAAGACACTTTGGATATCAAAGTAGTGAAGTACTGAATCACTCTTCTTCTTTCTCTCTATAGATTTTCTCTCTATAAACTCTCTATAATTTCTCTCTGTAGTTTCAAAGAATTAAGTAAGAAAATAATGAAGGAATGAGCTTATTTATAGGAAAATAGAATGCATAGTAATTAATCCATGAATCGGTCCAGTATTGATTTACTTTAATCGACGGTCCATATTTAAAGCAAAATCTTTTTAAATAAAATATAATATATTCTATTTATATAAAAACATTTTACTATGCAAAACACTATGCAACACTATGCAAAACACTATGCAACACTATAATAATAAAATATAATATATTCTATTTATGAATAACTTTAATAAAGTATTCATTTTATATAAAAGATGTTTCGCTTTTATTACGTTAATAATACTGAATAAAACAAAACGTCATTATCGCTATAATAATTCATATTATTAATCGACAATAATGGAATCAAACCGAATGACTTCTCACATAAGCGTCAATAATCAATACCGCTCTTCTATGCAACCACACGACATCGCATTTTTTACTACCGAGTAGTAGTTCAACAAGATCAACGGTAAAACTTCCGCCGTTATTTCAATAAAATATTTTTGTCGCTTTCTCAATCCGAAATAATAATTACATTATAGGGTCCACTAATGATTGAGTCGTTATGCGAATATTCCCCGCTAAACCTAATATTCCCCACCAATCGAATATAATATAACCACTTGCATACTTTGCAAAATTTATAAATACTACCCACAACTATAATATTATCTCAAATTCACACCATAATATTAAAAATTATTTCGATAAAATTTAAATCTTTATTGATAAAATCTGAGGTCTCACAAATGTTCACTACGAGCCATTTTTTAATATATATATTATAATGAGAATATAATAAGTAATAATATATGGTATATACATTATTATATTGACTCATAATTAATAGATTTTTTTAATCATAATTGTTCATAAGTAATTAATTCATTAATTATTTTTAAAATAATATAAATTAGATTACTATTTAGTTTAAAATATTATAGAGAGATACATATGAGATGATATAAATCATATGCGGTTAAAAATTTGATTGACAAAGTTATAAATTTTCAATTTGACCTCGTATAATAAAAAAAAATATAAAATTTTAGTGGGGTCAATTTATACATAATACTTAAATTTTTTAAAATTTACCTTATATTATAAAATAATTATTTTTTTCAATGGGGTCAATTGACCCCACAATGTTGTGTGTGAACTTAATTTTTTTTTAAAAAGTACATCCACCTGGTTTACCTACCTGCATAATGCAATTTTGCTTTTCATTTTTCTTAATAAATTTTAATCCATAATTGTTATCTTCGCCCTTTCAAAAAATAAGAGTCCAAATTTGACTTTAAAAAGAACAATTTATTTTTTAATTTGAAATTGATATGAAACTGATTTAACCAATAGTACCATAAATATTATAAACCATCTAAAATTATTGATTGCAATATTTATTGTTTTCAAGATTAAAACAAACTTACTTTAGTTTTTTGTCAATTACTTCTTAAAAGTTCAAATAATTTAGAAAATGATATATATTGTAAATGTTTTTTGAGTGTCACTTACGTGAATCCAAGTATTAAAAAATTTAGTAATTATAATTTGACATAAATTTATCACAATAAATCAATAATTTAACTTGAAGGAAGCTTATCCAACCGTGAACCGGCCACCTAATGTAATTGTTAATTTGTTACACTATTGTAGAATAACATTTATTTTAATCTTGTAGTGGAGAATATATTGATTGTTTGCTCACACTCATCAATTGATTAATTGATTGTTTATTTATTAGTAAATCTTATCACCAACTTATTAGAATCTAGAATCCAATGCATAAAGATTCCAAATTCCTCATTTTAGCAGCAGGGTATATATACCCTGTCATTTTCTAATTCAAACATAATTAAAATATGTCTGCATAATTGCTTCAAGAATAATTTAATACTACTACTCATATAGAACAGCAGTAAAAAAATTCAATATCTGCTCATCATATTTACATTATTGAATAATATTCCAAACCTTGACATAAATTGAGGAGTCACATGGAGATTGGAGAGATGATCAAGAATCTCACTCTATATCTCATTACATGCATTGTATAATGAATATATTAATTTTTCATTGATGCTACCAATGAGTTTCTAAAGGGTAGTTCAACATGTCATTTGAACTGCAATTTGGTCCTGTTTCTCTTTCTTATGTGTCCTTCGCTCAACCTTTACACTTTCTCTAACCCCCCACCCCACCCCACCCAACCCAACCCCCAAAAAAAAGGTAAGAAAATTTGATGAACAAGCATCATTAGGTGTAAACAAGTAAAATTCTTGAGAAGTAATGAACACAATTAAGATATACTTGGTATAAATGTGATCATATTAATAACCTTACCATTCCAGACATGGTGTTTAAAGTTTAAACACGTGTAAAAAGATATACATAGCTTGAAGCTCTACAAAATCTTGCTCCATTAGTAGGCACTGCTACTTTTCTATAAAGTATAAACTCAGAACAAAACTTCAACAAAAAATTTATCAAAATCATACTCTTTAAAGGAAACAAACTTCCATGAAAACATCCCACAAACCACATCCAAAACCTGTAGTTTTATTAAAAAAAAATACTATTAACAAATTAGAAATTAGTCATCGCATCTTTGACCAACACTTTCGTTACATATCACTAATCAGATTTTTTTGATCAGAACTCCTGGGCATGATTAATGACCCGAAGAAGAAGCTAAAACATTGTATTCTTGTAAATGCCTCCGGAACTGATCCAAGCGATTTTGAATTTGCAGAATTCCGGCAGCCTTCTGCGAAAGAATGGAATTCAATTTGTTAATATATCCATCTAGATGATTTCCCGGATTGTCAACTTCAACCAACAAGTTCATCTCCTGCATGAAAGAGCGAATATGATAAGTAAAATACAACTTAGCATTAAAAGAGCCCAATGCAGATAATCACTAACCTCTCTAACAATATCCATAGTCACCTCCACAAGCTTGCGATGAGCATTAACAAGATCATCCTCTTCCTGAAAAAAGAACAGCGAGTTTTTAATGGGTGGTTAGCCTGATCATAGAAGGGAACCCATTGCAAGATGTTTAAAAGTTCTATTACCTTCAGGAGAGCATTAAGATTGTCATTTGAATGTGAGTTGTTAGCCTCAAACTTCAGCGAATCCCTTGGATTTGTTTCAGTGCCAGCTTTCTTCATCTTATCTTCCAAAGATGATGGTTGATAGGTCTTTGCCTTTTCATTCATCATCGAGAATACCTTGTTTTGTTCAAATGTCTGCTCAGAGGATTCAAGATAATCTTCAATTATGTCGCCTCGACCACCTATCTGACCCTTGAAATTATCTAAATATTCATTTGAGGTTGAACTGTTTTGTACACGCCCACTAGAAACACGTTCAATTGCGAGAGATGGAAAAGGCTCCCTTTCAAATTGTTTAGACCATCCAAATCTGTTACTTTCGTTTGAGAAATCCATTATGTTATCAGAGCCTGATGAAGTCGTTGAAACTGAAGGCAAGGTCACTGCTGTTGAGCTTCTAATGTTTACAGATGAAGACAATGTATCCTTCCTGAAGCTGCTGCTTCCTTTAGATAGACTCTTAACCCTAACATTTATAAATCAGTCAGAAGTTTTCAACTGAAAATAATATACACCTAACCATTTTTGTTAATACTTCACGTTACCTGTCAGCATATCTTAGTGTGTTGAGACTGTGTTCACACGAGCCTGAGTTTGGTGAAATGCATGATATCATAACAGTGCGCGAATCACCAACAAATGAATCTCTAAGAACTTCAGTTAGCTTACTTCCCCTGAATGGAATATGACCCTGGTCATTGTCAAGAGCTCTAATGCATTCCTTTAGAGCAAGTAAGCTTTTATTAATTTCAGCACCTTCCATTCTGCAACAGCAACGTATAAGCATAGTTACTCCCACAGAACTTCTACTAACAGTTCAAAAATAATTTAGAACAATAATATCCCACTGTATGACTTAGATAACAATATAGTGGGATGCCTAGGAGAAACATATGGTTTCTAAAAGCTATTTATGCAAAGTATCACTGCTCCAGGGGATCAAATTTAAGGAAAGGCTACGAAGTTCATATTAGTTTCGATAATATCTTGCATGGAACATACCTCGTCTGTTTGTCATTATCTGTTGTATCTGCACCACGTTCACTTCCAGCAAGATCTATAAAAGATAGCTTGCCAACAAGTCGAGCAGGCTTTGATTCCTTGGCATCAACAAATCTCTTGATGGCAAGCTGAAGTATAGCATGTGATCTGGAGGATTCCTCATTTGCACCAGTTGTGCCAGTACTCCTCGTTGCATTGCCTCTCTCAATTAACTCCTTGACGGTCTCCACATCTGATACATTGTACTCTTGCAAGCCCACAATGCAGACCTGCTGTTTCCCATCCTCCCTCATGCAAAGCTTTCTGCAAAAGGAAAGTTCAAACTTCAAAGTTTATGGAGCTGAGTTTAATGAAAATTTTCAGTAGTTACAAGCAGAGAAACTCACTTCCGATCATTAAGGAGATCAAAAAGCTTCCCTCCATAAATCTCAAAAAAACTGACAAACAATTGATATCCTTGGTTCCGGTAATTGTAGTTCATTAATCGAAATATATCTTGAGATGCTTTAAGTGGTAGTGGTTGCATTGTATAGGTCTTTCCACTCCCTAAACAACATGATTAAACCAAGATGTTATATAACAGTAATTGATTTAAAACGGGAATAGCTTTGCTGTTTAATGTTGAAAGCATTAAAAACAAAAGGGTAAGAATTAATTTATTTTTCTGGGGGGGGGGCATGGGGAATAAGAACCTAAGATGGATGGATATCTGAAATATATATGGTCAATACGGAAATCGCAGACAAATGATAATCAGGAAGCCTGTAATGCCGTTATGAATGAGGTGAAAGAATAGGTGACTAGAATAATATGAATTATCAAAATGAAAATCTTAGAAAATACATAGGACCGTGTACAGCTAGCGGCTTCATTCTGAAATCAACCATATTTTAGTACCACGACAGGGAGCCTCAGAGGTGTATGAGCTGCAATTGTCACGACTCAAGCTAAAGAGACTAGATAGTTGATGTTAATCAGTTAATCATAATGCTAACTGGAGGCAATGGTTAAAAAAAAGAAAATATAAATTACTTCTAGAAAAACAAAAAAAAATAGGACACTTGGAGCAATAGACACCTGATCTGATCAAATGGTTGCAATGAAAAGTAAAAAGGCGTTTCGCTAATACCAAAATTGTACTGTCAATGATTGAAAGTTGGACTTAGACACAAATTTGGGATTCTGATTAAGACAACAGGTAAGTACGACAGTCCAAATCCCACTTTTCATAGTCAGAAAGCTAAACTGTATACCATGGCCTGGTAGCTGGAATGGTAACCAAGAGAAATCAAGTTACTACACAGGAAAAGGAGGGTCCAACTCCAAGCCCCACCGATGTTGTCTCTTACATTAATATAGGTTGCAGTGACATTCTAGAATAGTACGTCAGAAAAGCAAAGGAAGAAGAAAAAGAACAGGAAAGCCAAGGATCTTGCCTGTCTGGCCATAGGCAAAGCAGGTTGCTTTTGTTCGTTGAAAAAGTATTGGGATTATAGGCTCCACGGTCTCTGAGTATACCTAGAGCAACAGAAAAAGAGGCTAAGTAGTCCATATAATCATCAAAGAGATATTTAAGGACAGATAACCACATCGGACATGTACTCACTTCGTCATTGGAAACGTCCTCATTCAGCACAGCATCATAAAAAAATTCATGTCTTTCAACATACTTAGTCAAGTCCACCTGCAAAAGTTAGTAAATTAGCTACTCCATAAGAAAGTCTGAACTAAATTCTTATAGAAATAGAAAAAAAAAATCGATAACTTCTTGATTCCACTTCTCGATTCCACTTCTCAGATTTTTTGTTTGTGAATTTTCGAGCTTAGTGTGAACCCCTTTTTCTTTTTCTTTTCTGACGGACCAACCACTCCCTGAAAGTATTCCCTGTATTTTTTCTTTTTTTTTATTCTATAATTATATTTTATATATAATTAATAATTATATTAATAAGAATTTTATTAGAATAAAATATAATAGAATAATATATTAATTCGCTATTTGTATTACTGTACATCACATGCGGTCCACGTATTCCAGATGTTCATGAAGAGTTGTACTCTAAGAACAAATAAGATAATAATTAATAATTAAAGAAGTAGAAAAGGTGAATTAAGTTGGATATATATATATATATATATATATGGAAACTAGATCATCACTGTCCCAAATACAAAAATAAGCAAAAACAATAAAACCAATAGAGATATAGTTTAATTAAGTTGATCACATGTTACTCATCACATTTTGTCCAGTTTCTATAGTTCTATTAATCAACTTAATCATTTGTAATTGTAACATGTCTTCCTCGTGTTGTTTTCTTCTTCCACAACTATCTTCACAAACATGGAGACATGCAAGTAATGACAATCTAAATAACATAACAGATTTACAAACTTAATTTCTACATATATTTGCAGAACTTGCAAGCGGAAATAAAATTGGAGAACATGTATCTTTATGTGAGTTGGAAGAACTGCTAGACATTTTCTTTAATAGCAGACCAGTAGAACAAGGCAAGAAAACTATCTTACACAGCCCTAACTAACTTATATGTTACCTAATCAAAAAGCAAAGATAGAACTATCTAACTGATCAAACCATTAAACAGATTCAGACACCAAGTAACCGCATGAGTAAGATTTACCCAATGATACTTTCAAGGAAAGCAGTAAATGAGCACAAAATGGTTTTAGTAGAAAATACTTCATTTAAGTACAATTATTAAATGTTTATCAACAAGATTTTTGGGGGATTCTTATGCATCACTGTGCAACATGAGTGCGAAAAGTTTTTCAAGAAGCTTAAAGAATTTTTTATCTCAGTGCAATAAAAGACAGGTCAATGTAGAAAAGGTAAACCAACTCCACCAATTCCCTATTGTCACATTGACCTTTTCAAGCAAGAAGAAGTCAGTCTAACTGAAAGACAATTGAATTTTATTCCAATTTATTTATGAACCCCTTCTATCCTTTCGGCAAAAGAAATGCCTTGAGTTTGGGACAAGAAGCTCATCTGCACAGCCAAGAAACATTTAACAACTTGCTCAAGAATACCATACATCCTTCACATAGTTACATGCATTGGAGGCCATCTCCTCGCAAGACTGATCCATTCATCCGGAAAAAAATATCCTTAATTGCATCATTCACGCATCAATATAAGAATATTATGTTTGGCAAATTACAATCAAGTAATAGCAACACCAACTAACAATATTAATGCTATAGTAACTCCTGAAGCAATGAGAATAATAAAAACAACTGCATTGTAATAATAAAAAGCAAGTACATGGTTAGGACTCCATCATAGTGTAAGTTGTGATGATACTGATGCAATATGAAGTAAATTAAAGTAATAGGAAGACCTAAAGTATCTTTTTCTACAATTTTTAATGCTCCATGGAAGAATGGAATATCATAACATGAGGCTAATGTCCCAGTTTAATAAAACATCAATAACAACCTTTATTAAAATAAGCTAATTAACGAGAGCTCACCTTGAATTTTGTTTCATGAACAGTGAGTGAATTAGTATTCGGATCTATGGTTATAATGTCTTCCTCTGTCTTTGCTATTTCCTTCTTATTAACTGGTCTCTTACGAACCTGTATCCAAAATATATACTAGCATTTACTATCACGAATAGAAAGTAAACAAAAATACAAAACAAGCATTTGGAATCATTAAATACATTTCTGCAACACAAGCCTCGGGGGATTGGAGTCGATAAAAATGTAATTTCTAGTGGAAATTCCTGTACTTTGTTTCTATTATTTGGCCAATAACCAAATATGCAACTAACCAAACTTGATAATTTTGTTGGCATTGCAATAAATTTGGGGATAAGAAGGGTAAAACCTTAAGCAACACTGCAATGAGAAGTATATATAGTAAGAATGAGGCATACCACAACTTTGATCTTAGCAACATTACTAGCCCTCTCTTTATCTGCAGAGAAGTTCTTTTGAGGATTGTTGTCTGGCATACCACGAGATCTATATGTAGGTTTAGCAGAAATATGCAGCTGAGGTTCATCAAAACCTCTACCACGAACAGGTTGATTAACTGTGGATCCAATGTTTATGTTATGAACCTGCATATACCACACAATAATGCTAAGATATGATGGCACTGGTTCTCCCTTACTCTAAATTAACTCACATCCATAACAAAGATTTCACATTTATGTAAAAATATGCCAAATTAGGACAATCCCTCGCGCCCAACTAAGGCCCTAGAAAAGTCTTACGAGGACTAAATTTATTGATGAGATCTAGTTGATTTGACATCAATCACTGATGGTTGGGATTTTTAGGAAGGAGTATTACCAATCTAAAATTTGTTTGTTTCCCATTCTGGAAGGAACTCAACTCATTTTTCTTACAAAAGCAGATTTATAGAAAATTCTGCTCTCAAAAGCAAAATAAGCATCAGAAATGCATCCCAAAGCCATAACTTCGAAAGGCCACAACTTTTTGAGTTCATTTAAAACTTCAATAAGGTTAAAACTTTTGATCAATAAAATGACAAGACGACAACAATATCATTGTTTACTGTAGTTTTCAAGAATATGTTACACTTCTGCAGTTTTAGTTTACAAAAATTGCATTGCATCTGTTGGCACAACAAAAGCTTAATAGTAACTACATATTTTAGGGAATTTATAAGGGTACTCAAAACAGAAATTGCTATTGTAAGTGATGGAGTAATAAAATTACATTCACCAGCTATGGCTATGAGTTATAGATAGCAAGAAGACAGACCTCAGATAAGAGCTCAGTATCAACGGAGTTTAGGTCAAATAACCCAGGGCTGAGCTCATTGGGAGACACAAGCCCGCTGCTGCCATACAATCTCATGCTGGACGAGCGCGAAAGTGACAGCGGTGTTGAAGAACCCTCATTTCCTCCTCCTCCTATCATACCACCCCTCTGCACATTTTTGCTCAATCTTGAATCCTGACAGCCTCGATTATTGCCATATAACCCAAAATCCTGAAATAAATTTTAACCCAAAAACCTGATTACCATAAAGAATTCCTTTTCATTAGTAAAACAATTATTATCCCTCTATATCATATAATCATTTGTACTTATATATACACGTACTTTAAGACTGTACACACACAAACACATACATGCACAGTTCTGAAATATGATCAATCTTGAAATTCTGACTCCTCCATTAAAAGCAGAAACCCATAACTGGTGAATTTTATATAATCCTTTTTGACTTATGAATCCATTTGTACGTATGTATACATATATATTTTTACACAAACACAATCTAATTAAAAACAAAAACAAAAGAAATGTGCACCTGGGATTGAAGCCATTTGTTGTTTTTGTTGAAAGTAGCACCTTCAAGGAAGTTGTCGGAGTACTGACGCTGGTGGTAGCCGGTGGAGCCTGATCTTTGCATCATTTGCCGACCAACAGCATTCATCTTTCTCTCTCCTCAACCTTTTACTTAATTCCGTATGTAAAATTGTTCAACGTTGTCCAGCAAGAAAAGGGTTTGGTTTTGGTTACTATGTATAAAGAAGTGATTTTTTACAATCTATCTCAGAAATCTTTGTGAAGAAAACTGAATAAACATCTCTGCCGGCCGTACACAAAGAACAAAGAGCTTGGCAAAACAAACAAAAGGGGTTCTTTTCTAGAGAGAGAAAGAGATTGGGTGGACAGACTTGAGGAGATTTTAGAGAGAGAGAAAGAGGGAAAGGCGTAATGGAGATTATGAAGAAAATAAATGATTTTCAAAACTTTTGAAAAGAAAGACCGGGCATATGCAGTTGTTTTGGCCCCCTCTCTCTCTCTATTTTAATGTTTTTTCTTTGTAAATGTTAGCACGTATTTTATGGGAGAAAGTTCAAAAATATCCCGATTTTTATCGCAATGTCTATCGAATATTTTATTTATTTTTTTTATCCAAAAATATCCTTAACGTTATATTTTTTGGGTCAATCATGCCCCTGCCGTTAATAAATCTGTCAACTAGACTAACGGGTGTTAATGTGGCTGACACATGGCTTACACGTGGCAATATTTGCTGACGTGTACAAAAATTCATTCAAACAAATAATTAAAAAATCCATTTTTATTAATTATTTATTTTATTTTTCTTTAAAACAAAATAAATAATTAATAAACAAAATAAATATTTATATTTAATAAACAAAATAAATATTTATATTTATATTTAATTTATTAACAATAAATAGGTCACAAAAATTCATTAACAACAAATAACAAAAATTCATCCAATTGAATTAATTAATACAAAAATTACAGCCTTCTTCCTCTTGATGAATTCCTAGTCTGCAAAAATCCTAACACCACCAACCAACACTCACGCCACCGTCAACCCACCACCAACCCCCACTCCGCCACCAACCCCCACTCCGCCTAAAGTCCAAAGAAAAGATTTAACTATCAACGAGTACCAAAAATTTTATTCAAGCACAACCAATAATCTCAAATCAAAAATTTTGAGTACACCGTAAAACTAGATCTAGATTGAGAAAATTTTTATTCTTGAAAAATAAATCGATCTGGATATTTTTAACATTTATTTTCGAACTAACATCCAAATAATGAAGGTATCAAACTCGGATCCGAATTTGCAATCAAATATTCATTAATGATAGAAGAACGAAGAACAAAGGAAGAAAAAAGACCCAAAATTTTCGTGACGATCCGCTCCTTTTGTTGTTGCTTTCTCTCAAACCCTCATGGCTCGTTCCTCTCTCAAACCTTAACCCTAACATCATCATCATAATTTTTGTAAGACCCCAACTTATTATTAATGAAATTTAATTTTCTCTATTTATTATTTTGAAATAGTAAGGGTTGATTTGATTAATGTGGATAGTTAGGGGTAAAATACGCAAATATTTCAAAATAAGCAAGTGGTTATAAAATATTCATTGTTGTTTGAGAATATTCAAATCTTTGTGGGGGAATATTAAATGCGACGGCCGCAGACCATGTGTGGGCCCCATAACGAAAGCGATTGGATGAAGAAAACGACAAATATAAGTTGTTTAAAAATAATAACGGCGTAGTTATTCTGCTAACACTTTGTTGGAATACCCAATGGTTAAAACACGATGTCTGGCGTTGTTGCCTGATAACATTACGCAGTATTGCACCAATTATCAAGGCACTACTCAATAATGGTTACAGTAATTACTGTTCATTATTTTATTTTATTGATTCAATAATTGCTACGTTGACATTTTATATTGCTGTTGTTTCAATAATTGTCATTACACCGTATTTTCCATTATCGGAGCAATAATTCATATTATCTCGAATAATATTATTAGATAACATTATTGATGATGTCTAGAAAGTTCGCTCTAAGGAGAGGTTTGGTCATCTAATCACAATTGCCAAGAAGGAGAGATCCTTATTGGAAAGCCCCCTCTATCCTGGGAACTGCCTGGTTGACAATAATGTGATTCTGTAATATTATTTATGAATAATTAATTATTGATTTATATGATGAGGAAAATATTGATTTATGAGGATATAGATGGAGAAAATTTTTAATGTGACAATTGTTGAAAATTAATATTTTATCTTTTTCTGATAAAATAATTCATTTAAATATATTATTTTAATAATATATTAACGATGATATTTTACAATGAATGTGGGATATATGAGTATATGAGGAGAAAAGAGTATTTTGTGGCATTAAATGTTTAACACATTTTTTGTGTGTTGGTGGACACAATTATTGAATCAAATTTGATTATAGCACAGAAAATCGCCTGGTTTGTGGATTTTGGTCAATTTCGCTTTGGAATTTGAAAAACTTTCTTCGCAAAGTTGTAGAGAATTGAATTTCCTATAAAAACACGCGAGATTTGAATTTTTTGATAAAAGGGCTATTTATTATGAATTATTGAAGTTCAAGTTCTCAATAATTAATTTTTGGGAGTTTTAGTTAATTATTTTGAGAAAACGTTTTTGCAACTAAGTTGGCCTCACATGTGATTCAAATGGGCTGAGATCAGTTGTCTAAGGTGGGCTAAAGAAAATGTGAAAAATATATTAATATTATATTCAATTTTCGCTTTTGGTGTTCTAAGCAATTTCCTATAAATAGACGCTTTAGGTTAGAATTGAAAATCACAACAAAAACCCAAGTTTCTCTCTTTTTCTCTCTCGATATATTGAAAGCGTATTCTTGTGTATACTTTGAGTATTGTTAGACGGTGCCCAAAATAGGTCCATTCCATCCAACCCATTCTCGAGTCGCCAAATACATGGTACGTAAACAACTACAACTTTATTATCACAACAATAAAATCGTGAGTTTAAATACAAATATTATCTTCTGCACAATATTTATACTCAAATAAATCCTCATCACATTTATTGATACATTATTTTACAATAATGGTGAGGACTACTAAACAACTCTCTCTAGAACCTTCATTCCATACCCCGACTAAGACTCGCTACATTCTCGCCTCCCGAGAAGAAAAATGGAACAACAAGGAAAAGGGTGAGCTCAACTAGCCCAAAGAAGAATGTTATGACTAAGATAATATACAACAAATTATCGTTAGTCTCCAACAGGAAAAATCTGATAGAATACAATAGACAACAAGTTTCGATCAATATTCGCAATGAAATAATAATTCATAGAAGAGTTATGTAGAGAATGAAATCTACTATAATCTATGAATTTAATACCATCATCAATATTTTATCCCCGTAACATCAATCAATATTCATCTCAAATCAAATATTCATCTTTGCACTACAGTGCCAAAGATATTCATCAATCCATCATGTTCATCTCAACACTGCTCATCTTTGCACTAAAGGCCAAAGATATTCATCACCGGTCATGTTCATTTAAACACTGCTCATCTTTGCACTACAGCCAAAAGATATTCTTCAGAAATCATTCATCTTTGCATTACAGCCAAAGATATTCTTCAAATCATTCATCTTCGCACTGCACTACAGCCAAAGATATACAATAATATCATCATTTAAGACCGAGGATGATGAAAAATATTTTTAAAGAAACGAATCCAAAGGAAACAAAATGACAAGGATTAAGGATTCATTTTACTTTGTTTTATCCACGTCCAAAAATACCTCAAAAATAATCATAGTGGTGTAAAATTCAAGAATGATCAAAACATGGATACAATCAAAGCTAGTATCCAAAATAGATATTTTGACGAAAAAAAAAATTTTTATTTTTCTATGAATAGTGCCGATTCGTGAATAAAGTCAGATACGTGAATAAAGCCGTATACGTGAATAGTAACTCCGACACCAAAAGATAGAAATTCCACAAAAAAACATCTTCACGCTTCATTAATAGTACTCGTGAATAAGAATCGTGAATAAGAACTCATGAATAGTAACTCGTGAATAAGAACTCATGAATAGTAACCCCGATATGAAAAAGTTCCAAATTTGATAAAAAGTACCAACCAATATTTCAAAGATAATGATATCAAGAATTAATATCATTTGAGAAGAAAATAACATCCCTTACCTCAAAGAATCAAGATTTCTAAGGAAAGGCTCAAGTGATGCCGAATGAAACTTGTACCAAATAAAGAACTCTCAAAGTATCTAAATACTCACAAAATACGCCTCAATAATATAGAGAGAGAAAGAGAGAAAACTTTGTTTCGTGTGATTTTCAATTCTAACTTAAATTTCTATTTATAGAAAAATGTTAGCCCGCCAAGCAGACTTGACCAAGCCACCGATGGCTTTACCTCGCTACTATTGCCACCCACCACATTTGAAATAAAATTCAGCACATTTTTTTCACCAACCACAAGTGGGGCCCACTCAATTCTAGAATTTTCCACCAAAATCAATTATAAACCTAATTTCCTAATCCGACACCTCTTAAAATTCACAACAAATCATTCGTGCATTTTTAACGGCTCAAAATTTGTGGACATATACTCAACTTATGTATGTATAACATACCCAAAAATTACCACAATCCAACTATTTGATTAAAAATTATAACCCCAAGAATATATCTCAAAACCCCGATTTGATTTTTAATACCTCCAATCCGATAAAATACCGATAAAACACCTCAACATTAATTCCTTCATTAATAACCACATAAATAAATCCATCATTTATATTCATATAAAATAAATATTTCCTTATCATATGAATCAATAATTAATTATTCACAAATAATATTACGTAATCACATTTATGACAACCAGTCGCTCCTCCTGTGAAAGAGGGGCTTTCCAATAAGGATCTCTCCATCATCGCCGCCAATTAATTAGTGACCAAACCTCTCCTTAGATGTAACTTTCTAGACATTGCCAATAATGTTATCTAATAATATTATTCAAATAATATGAATTATTGATCCGATAATGGGAAATATCATGCAAGGACAATTATCAAACAACAATAATATAAAATACCAACGCAAAGAATTATTCAATCAATAAAATAAAATATCGAATAAGAATTCACCGTGAAAATTATCGAGTAGTGCCATCTTACGTAAGGATCAATAATTCAACAATACTGCAATACCGTAAAGCATCATCGCAACCACGCCAGACATCAGATTTTAACCACCGGGTATTCCAATGCCTTAATCTTGAATAACTACTACGCCGCTATTTTTAACCAACTTATATTTGTCGCTTTCTTCATCCAATCGCTTTCACATGGGCCCACTACATGGTCAAGCTACCGTCAGCATTTAATATTCCCGACAAAGATTTAATATTCCACGACCAAACGAATATTCTCCGACAAAGATTTAATATTCCACGACCAAAACGAATATTCCCCAGAAAAATGAATATTTTATAACCACTTGCTTATTTTGAAATATTTATGATTTAACCCTTAACTATCCACATTAATCAAATCAACCCTTACTATTTCAAAATAATAAATAAAGGAAATTCCTTTTTATTTAAAAAATTTCGGTCTTACAACCTCCCTCCTTATGAAATTTCGTCCTCTAAATCGACGTGACGCATTCTGTGTTTCAAAAGGTAAAGATACCTCGCTTTCATTTTCGCTTCCAACTCCCGTGTCATTTCCTCAATAAAGATGGTTTCTCCACAAAACTTTAACTTATGGTATAACCTCGAGACATAGGTCATGTTCTTTCCTCTACAAAATCTTGACAGTACCTCCTCGTGACGTTAAGTCTTCTATTATCTCGTCCTGCTTCTAACTCAATGACGTGTTTCGGTCGTCCACATATTTACGTAACATCGATACGTGAAAAACGCGCATGAACACGCCATACTTGGTGGTAAACGAGTCTATAGGCCACGCTCCTATTCGATCGAGAATTTCAAATGGATTAATAAATCAAGGTTCGAGCTTTCTCACCTCACCGATTCTCGCTTTTAAAATAACAACTTCGCACCTCCTTCTTCAAATTCATCACCCGGTGTAGTAGCTTGAATGCCTTTTAACTTTATCGATTAAAGTCGATTATACTCAGATATCATCACGCATCAGTATATCATCACGCGGGTACCTAGAGTTTTCATCTCCATCTCTATTATTTGTATATTATACTTAAATGAGTCTTTGACAATATCGTACTCAGATGCATTGTATACGATCTTCTACTCAACACGCCACCTACCACGCTCGCTTTTCCAGATGGCATGGTCGTAACATATGTTGAAATGAGTCTCCTCTCGAGTTCTTCAAGCTCTTCCCACATTCCTCGCTCCATTTGAATTTTGTATCTCTACGAGTCACCACGTTAATGGAATAGCGATTCGAGAATATCCTTCAACGAATCTCCGATAATAACCAACTAAGCCTCAGAAAGCTACGATTTCGATCATCGACTTAGGTTGCTCTCAACCGCGACTCATATCCCAATCTTGATAAAGACGTCACAATGACACCTATCGCTTTACTATCGCATCTAATACGACGCCCCTTACAGAGAGTCTCTGCTTAGTGAATTCCACAAAGGAAGTCACAAGATAAAGGCTCAGTACCAAATTCTATAGTTGAATTTTTAACTCCTCAAATTCAATAAGAGCCATTCGATATGAGATTTTAGAAATGAGTTTTGTACCGGTTCAAAGTCGATACAAAATTTAATATCGCTTTGGGAGTAAGCCAATAAATTCTTCAGAAATACGTCAGAAAAATCAATAACAACAAGAATATTATTCAAATCGACGTGTCTTTTTATTCAAATCCATAACACGGACTAAGAAAACTTTGACATCCGTAATAAACGAATGACTTCATGGCTTGATATGAAAATGTTTGACTACAATGGTTTGATCGCTTGAGTTCAATAACAAAGTTGCTTAGAATATGAAAACTAACAACCTTACAAAAAGCAATCAATTTTGGCATGATGAGTAGTTAACCTTAAAATCAATCCCCAAAAGCAAGTATCTTTAAAGAGATAAGGTCAATGTGTAATGTAATGGTGCCAACTTGAATCAAACAAGATTTTTAAACAACGGATGTAATGAAAATTTCTCCTAATCTGAGTCTCCATAAATAAAGTCAAAGTCTAATTTCTCCGTAGTCAAGTTCAAACGCTGAGCGCAAGCAAGAGAGATAAAAGAATGGGTAGAACCCAGATTCAGTAAGGTATAAACTTCGCAAGAATTTATAATTAACTAACCTGCGCTAACTTCGTCGTTTCCTCGTGATTTTGACCGGCCACGACAAAACGCTTCTTCCGTGAATCGCCGACTTTGACTTTTCTTGACATCCTTTTGAGTCACCATTCCCGCCGGACTCGGTTTCGATATCGCATAACTCGAGCGATATGTCCTTCTTTTCCACAATTATA
The DNA here is from genome assembly GCA_020205615.1 of Panax quinquefolius. Taxonomy (NCBI): domain Eukaryota; kingdom Viridiplantae; phylum Streptophyta; class Magnoliopsida; order Apiales; family Araliaceae; genus Panax; species Panax quinquefolius. The sequence continues at coordinate 142,937,269 of CM035167.1, forward strand.
GCATACCTTAAACTGCTAGGGCGCTTTGGGTGATATGTCCTCTTCCCCCAGATTTGTAACATACGACCGATGGTCTTTCTCCTCCTCGAACCGGTTGCACATCATCGCGCCGACGCCTTCACATGGTCGTTGTTGAATCTCCTTTTTTAAAATCTCCTCCCAACTCGCTTCTTCTATTTTCATAGCCACGATTACCACCAGAGTGGTAACCGCTTTTCCGTCCGTATTCTTTTTCTCCACCGGTTATCGTTATTCGATGACTACTATCTTTGGTATGATCCTCGTTATGGTCCCTCATTGAACGTATTTCGCTATCTCGCCTAACAACCGAGCCCCGCTTAACAACATCCGAATAGAGAGAAAATTTATGAGAAATGAGATATCGACGATGCCGGGTTTCAAACCTCTCGAAACATCCGCGTCCATACGCTCCTCATTCTCCACCAAATGAGGTGCAAACTCGATAACTCCGCAAACTTCGCCGCATCGGGACACCGCCATGTTATTCTCGCTTCCAATCTAATAAACTCCACTTCCTTCATACGATTTAATACTTTCACTAAGTACTTGTCATTGAACTGCTTCAAACGCTCTCCCATGATACGCCGAAAATGCGGTGAATGGGTACGCTTCACGTATTCCCACCAAGAATCGCTTCGCCACTTTAAACATAAAAGTAGCGAATGGAACTTTCGTTCTTCGCGGCATCCCAAGACATCGAATATCTTGGTAATTTGCTTGACCCATGTTTCCGCCATGATCGGATCTGCTTTCCTGCACTCGTGGTCCCAACTTCGAATCGCTTGGCGTCGACCACCCGTGAATTGCTATCATCTCCTCCTCATTTTGAACACGAGTCTCCTCGTCTGATTTTGCATGAACTCGCAAAAAGCTTCTAAACATCCCCTCGCTCATCATCTCGCTTTCAAGTAAGTTATTCACAGGAGGTACATTGCCACTGTCACTGTAACGCTCTCCTCGCTGTTAAGTATGTGCATCTCCACGGTCTCATTTACTCCACTATTAATATTCTCAACACATTCTCAAATACCGCTATAAAACAAGGGTTAATTAAAGAAATCAATCACATAATATCCCTATATACTCGACCAACTAACAAATAAGCTTAGTAGACACACACTAGCAAAGGATTTACTCGCCTCTCCCTCCTAGTTCTATTCCCCGATCTCCGCCAGAGATCATATCCCTAAGCTCGATACCAACCGTGACGACCCCAAAAAATAGGTCCATTCCATCCAACCCATTCTCGAGTCGCCAAATACATGGTATGTAAACAACTACAACTTTATTATCACAACAATAAAATGTGAGTTTAAATACAAATATTATCTTCTAGATAATATTTATACTCAAATAAATCCTCATCACATTTATTGATACATTATTTTACAATAATGGTGAGGACTACTAAACAACTCTCTCTAGAACCTTCATTCCATACCCCCGACTAAGTACTCGCTACATTCTCGCCTCCCCGAGAAGAAAAATGGAACAACAAGGAAAAGGGTGAGCTCAACTAGCCCAAAGAAGAATGTTATGACTAAGATAATATACAACAAATTATCGTTAGTCTCCAACAGGAAAAATCTGATAGAATACAATAGATAACAAGTTTCGCATCAATATTCATAGCCGGAAATAATAATTCATGTAAGAGTTACGTAGAGAATGAAATCTACTATAATCTATGAATTTAATAAATTCATCATCAATATTTTATCCTCAGAACATCAATCAATATTCATCTCAAATCAAATATTCATCTTTGCACTACAGTGCCAAAGATATTCATCAATCCATCATGTTCATCTCAACACTGCTCATCTTTGCACTAAAGGCCAAAGATATTCATCACTCGGTGTTCATATGTTCATTTAAACACTGCTCATCTTCAAACACTGCACTACAGCCAAAGATATTCTTCTTCAAAATCATTCATCTTTGCACTACAAAAGCCAGATATTCTTCAGAAATCATTCATCTTTGCACTACAGTGCCAAAGATATTCAATAATATCATCATTTAAGACCGAGGATGATGAAAAATATTTTTAAAGAAACGAATCCAAAGGAAACAAAATGACAAGGATTAAGGATTAAGGATTCAGATTTTTTTTATCCATGTCCAAAAATACCTCAAAATTAATCATAGTGGTGTAAAATTCAAGAATGATCAAAACACGGATACAATCAAAGCTAGTATCCAAAATAGATATTTTGGACTTAAAAGAAAAATTTTCATTTTTCTATGAATAAAGGCCGATTCGTGAATAGTGTCAGATATCGTGAATAAAGGCCGATACGTGAATAAGAATCTCCACCAAAAGATAGAAATTCCACAAAAAACATCTTCACGCTTCATGAATAGTACTCGTGAATAAGAATCGTGAATAAGAACTCATGAATAGTAACTCGTGAATAAGAAACTCATGAATAGTAACCCCGACATGAAAAAGTTCCAAATTTGATAAAAAGTACCAACCAATATTTCAAAGATAATGATATCAAGAATTAATATCATTTGAGAAGAAAATAACATCCCTTACCTCAAAGAATCAAGATTTCTAAGGAAAGGCTCAAGTGATGTCAATGAAACTTGTAATCGAATAAAGAACTCTCAAAGTATCTAAATACTCACAAAATACGCCAATAATATAGAGAGAGAAAGAGAGAAAACTTTGTTTCGTGTGATTTTCAATTCTAACTTAGCCTTTCTATTTATAGAAAAATGTTAGCCACCAAGCAGACTTCGACCACCACCGATGATGGCTTTACCTCGCTACTATTGCCACCCACCACATTTGAAATAAAATTCAGCACATTTTTTCACCAACCACAAGTGGGGCCCACTCAATTCTAGAATTTTCCACCAAAATCAATTATAAACCTAATTTCCTAATCCGACACCTCTTAAAATTCACAACAAATCATTCGTGCATTTTTAATTGCTCAAAATTTGTGGACATATACTCAACTTATGTATGTATAACATACCCAAAAATTACCACAATCCAACTATTTGATTAAAAATTATAACCCCAAGAATATATCTCAAAACCCCGATTTGATTTTTAATACCTCCAATCCGATAAAATACCGATAAAACACCTCAACATTAATTCCTTCATTAATAACCACATAAATAAATCCATCATTTATATTCATATAAAATAAATATTTCTTTATCATATGAATCAATAATTAATTATTCACAAATAATATTACGTAATCACATTTATGACAACCAGTCGCTCCTGTGAAAGAGGGGCTTTCCAATAAGGATCTCTCCTTATCGGGCGCCGCAATTAGGTGACCAAACCTCTCCTTAGATGTAACTTTCTAGACATTGCCAATAATGTTATCTAATAATATTATTCAAATAATATGAATTATTGATCCGATAATGGAAATATCATGCAAAGGACAATTATCAAAACAACAATAATATAAAATACCAACGCAAAGAATTATCAATCAATAAAATAAAATATCGAATAAGAATTACCGTGAAAATTATCGAGTAAAGGCCATCTTACGTAAGGATCAATAATTCAACAATACTGCAATACCGCAACTGCACGCGTAACCACGCCAGACATCAGATTTTAACCACCGTATTCCAACAAATTAATACAACCTCGTTATTTTAACCAACTTATATTTGTCGCTTTCTTCATCCAATCGCTTTCAGAATGGGCCTAACACACGCTCATTTTTTTAACCAATATTCACCCAAACTTCATTTAATATTCCACGACACCAAACATCCAATCCAATCGCTCAATATTCCCGACAAAATGAATATTTTATAACCACGGTCAATATTCATGATTTAACCCTTAACTATCCACATTAATCAAATCAACCCTTACTATTTCAAAATAATATTTAAAATTCCACGATTTAAAAAAATTTTGGGGTCTTAATATTCCCCTAATTCCAAAAAATGAATATTTTATAACCACTTTTATCAAATTATTTTGAAATATTTATGATTTAACCCTTAACTATCCACATTAATCAAATCAACCCTTACTATTTCAAAATAATAAATAAAGGAAATTCCTTTTTATTTAAAAAAATCCTTAATCCTTAATCCTCACATTTTGTTTCACCGGATTCGCTTTCTTTAAAATATATATTCAAAATCTTTCTTTCGTCATGAAAAATATCTATTCATTACTAAATTCTGATCAGGATCATGAATATTCTCGTAATATATTTAAAATTTGTTGCTCATCAGTATTCTATTAGATTTTTCCCCGTGAAGACTAACGATAATTTGTTGTATATTATCTTAGTCATAATATTCTTTATCGGGCTAGTTGAGCTCACTTTTTTCCTTTTTGTTCCATTTTTCTTCTCGTTATTAGGCGAGAATATACTAAAATGAGTACTTAGCCTGGGTATGGAATGAAAGTTTTAGAAAGAATTGTTTAGTAGTCCTCACCATTTTTGTAAAATAATGTATCAATAAATGATGAGGATTTATTTAAAATATGTATCAATAAATGTGATGAGGATTTATTTAAGTATAGATATCGTCTAGATAATATTTGTATTCAAACTCACAGCTTTACTGTTTTAATAATAAAGTTGTAGTTGTTTCTATACCATGTATCGACAACCTCGTAATGGGTGATGTATACCTATTTTGGGGGCGCCACAAATGGTATCGAGCTTAGGGATATGATCTCCTGGCGCGAGATCGGGAATAGAATCCAGGGGAGAGACGAGTAAATCCTTCGCTAAAGGTGTCCTACCTAAGCTTATTTTTTAGTTGGTCAAGATATAAGGATATTATGTGATATATTGATTTCCTTAATTAACCCTTGTTTTATGACGAGATTTTGAGAATGTCGATCGAGAATATTAACAATGGAAATGAGACCGCGGAGACGCTCAGACTCACCAACGAGGAGAACGTGCAACAGTGGCAATGTTCCTCCCGTGAACAACACCACCGAGCGTATGATGAACGATGGGATGTTTAGAAGCTTTTTTATAGCTTCATACAAAATCGCATTTAGGAGACTCGTGTTCAAAATACAGGAGAAAATGATAGAATTACACTCGTTGTCACAAAAAGCAAATTTCAAAGAGTCAGGGACCACCGTAATTTAAGGAAAGCCAGATCCGATCACGCGAAACACGGGTCAAACAAATTACCAAGATATTCGATGTCTTGGGATGCACGGAGGAACAGAGGTTCCATTCGCCACCTTTATGTTCCGTGGCGAAAGGCGGATCATCGGTGGAGTCTCTGAAGTTGCACTCCATCCAAATTTCGCACTCAAAGATGTCTTGGGAAACGCTTTCAGAACTATTTAATGACAAATACTTTCCGAAGTGTTCGGCTATACGAAGGAAGTGGAGTTCATCGACAGAGAAAAAAACAACACGACGGTGTCTCTCAAAGACGAGGCAAAGTTTGCGTAGAGTTATCCAGTGTTCAGACCTCATTTGGTGGAGAATGAGGAACGATGACGCGGATGTTTCTTAGAGGTTTGAAACCCAGATACGCCAAGATATCTCATTTCTCATAAACTTTCTCTCTATTCAGATGTTGTAAACAGGCTCAATTATTAGAAGCGAGATAACGAAAGTACTGGCCAACTCGAGAGGACCATAACCAGATCGTATTCGTAGATAAGCAATAATAGAATAATGATAACCAAATGAGAAAGAAATGAATGACGACAAAAATGGTAACCACTGTGGTAATCATGGCCATGAAAATAAAGAAGCGAGTCGAGGAGATTTTAAAAAGAGGAGATTTAACAATGACCATGTGAAGACGATAAAGTACTTAAGATCAATCTGCTTTCTAAGGGAGGAGAACGACCACCCCATTATATGCTATAAATGCGGAAAGAGGGACATATCACCAAACCGTCCACAACAAGCTCAAGGTATGCTATAATTGTGGAAAGGAAGGACATATCGCCGAGATTATACGGTAGAAATAAACCTAGTTCAATGGGATTCGTGACTCAAAAGATCGTCCCGGAAAAGTCAAAGTCAACGATTCCTGGAAGAGCGCTTATTGTGATCGGGTCATAATGCGAGAACCCAAACGAGGTGATCACGGGTAAGCTATTTATAAATTCTCGAAGTTTATACCTTTACTTGATACCTTTGCTACCCATTCATTTATCTCTCCCGCATGTGCTCAACGCTTAAACTCGACTTCGAGAAATTAGACTTTGACCTATCTGTGGAAACTCCATTACGAGAAACTTTCATCACATCCACTCGCTTATAAATCTTGTTTGATTGAAGTTGGCACCATTACCTTACCGTGCTGAATTTTATCTCTTTAAAGATACTTGCTTTTGATGTGATTATAGGATTGATCGGTTAACTACTCATCATGCCAAAATTGATTGTTTTCGTAAGGTCATTAGTTTTCATATTCCTAACCAACCTCGTTGTACGAATTCAAGCAACTAAACCATTAAAATCAATCACCGCTATATCTAATCATAAAGCTATTCGCTTATTGAAAAACTGATGTCAAGCTTTCTTAGCCCATGTTATGGATTTGAATAAAGACACGCCAAATTTGAATAATATTTCATTGTTATCGACTTTCCCGACGATTTCAAGAACTTCCTGGCTTCACCCCGTAACGTGAAGTTGAATTCTTTATTGCTTCTTGAACCCAGTACAAAGCCCATTTCTAAAACCCCATATCGAATGGCTCCTATTGAACTTCAGAGTTAAAGGTCCAACTACGTGAATTGTTGGACATCGGTTTCATTCGGCCCCTAAGACATCTCCTCGGGTGCTCTGCTTTATTTGTAGAAGAAGAAAGACGGGGAGTATGCGACTTTGTATTGACTATCGGAATTGAACCATGTCACCATCAAGAATAGTATCTTCACCTCGTATTGATGACTTGTTCGACCAGCCATAAGGGGCACAATTCTTTTCAAAATCGATCTTCGCTCGGATATCATCACCAAGATTAATCGAGGATATTCCAAAGACCGCCTTAAACTCCTGGTATAAGCATTATGAATTCTTAGTCATGTCTTTCTGGATTGACTAATTGTGACGCCCCAAAATAGGTATACATCACCTATTCTCGAGTTGTCAATACATGGTACGTAAATAACTACAACTTTATTATTACAACAAGAAATCGTGAGTTTGAATACAAATATTATCTTCTGTATAATATCAATACTCAAATAAATCTTCATCACATTTATTGATACATTATTTTACAAAATGGTGAGGACTACTAAACAATTCTTTCTAAAACCTTCATTCCATACCCCGACTCAGCACTTCGCTATATTCTCGCTTCCCCGAGAAGAAAAATGGAACAAAAAGGAAAAGGGTGAGCTCAACTAGCCCAAGAAAGAATATTATGACTAAGATAATATACAACAAATTACCGTTAGTCTTCAATGTGAAAAAAATCTAATAGAATACAATAGATAACAAATTTTAAATCAATATTCGCAATGAAATAATAATTCATTGAAGAGTTAAGTAGAGAATGCAAACTACTATCTTCTATGTATGAATTTAAAAGTTCATCGCCTATCTTTTATCCTCGTAACATCAATCAATATACATCCGAATCAAATATTCATCTTTTGCACTACTGTGCCAAAGATATTCATCACCAATCATGTTCATCTAAACACTGCTCATCTTCAGACTACTACCAAAGATATTCTTCAGAATCATTCATCTTTGCACTACAAAGCCAAAGATATTCAATAATATCATCATTTAAGATCGAGATGATGAAAATATTTTAAAGAAACGAATCCAAAGAAACAAAATGACAAGGATTAAGGATTAAGGATTCGATTTTATTTTTTATCCATGTTCAAAAATACCTCAAAAATAATCATAGTGGTGTAAAATTCAAGAATGATCAAAACATGGATACAATCAAAGCTAGTATCCGTATTAGATATTTTGACAAAAGAAGAAATTTTATTTTTCAAAGAATAAAGGTCAGATATCGTGAATAAAGGTCGATACGCTGAATAAGAATCTCACACCAAAAGATAGAAATTTCCCAAAAACATCTTCACGCTTCATTTAATAAGACCGTGAATAAGAACTCGTGAATAAATAACTCGCTTAATAAGAACTCGTGAATAAGAACTCATGAATAAGAACTCATGAATAAGAACTCCCACATGAAAAAGTTCCAAATTTGATAAAAAGTTTCAACCAATATTTCAAAGATAATGATATTGAAGAAATAATATCATTCGAGAAGAAAAATAACATCCCTTACCTCGAAAGATTAAAGATTTAATTTTGAATAACGATATAAAGGTCAAGGAACTTGCAATCGCCTAACAATACTCAAAGTATACTCAAAATACTCACAAGAATACGCCTCGATAATATAGAGAGAGAAAACTTCAGCTTCGGTGTGATTTTCAATTCTAACCCAAGACCCATATTTATAGAAATTTGCTAGAACACCAAAGCGTAAAATTTAATAAATTAATAATATAATTATATAAATTTCCTACGCATGCCTAGAATCCTGATCTCAAAACATCAAACACATGCCACATTCTAAAAAGTAAGAAAAAAACGTTTTTCTAATTTTAAAATATTTTAAACTTCCAAAAATCAATTATTTTTGAGCTTCGAACTTCAATAATTCATAATAAATAGCCCTTTCATCGTAAAATTCAAATCTTGCCATGAAGTTTTTATAGAAATTCAATTCTACAACTTTTCGTAAGAAAGTTTTTCCAAATTCAAATAGAATTGACCAACTCCACAAACTGACGATTTTACAAATCGTTTTCTTCATCCAATCGCTTTTTAATAATATGGGGCCCACATATGGTCATACTGGTCGCATTTAATATTCCCCGACAAATTTAATATTCCACCACCAAACGAAATATTCCCTCACAACAATGAATATTTTATAACCACTTGCTTATTTTGAAAATATTCATGATTTTTTACCCCTAACTATCCACATTAATCAAATCAACCCTTACTATTTCAAAATAATAAATAGAGAAAATTAAATTTCATTAATAATAAGTTGTCTTACAACCTCCTCTCCTTATGAAATTTCGTCCTCGAAATCGACGACGTACTCGTGTGTTTCAAAAGGTGAGGATACCTCGCTTTCATTTCCGCTTTCCAATTCCTGTGTCATTTCTCTATAAAGATGATTCCTCCACAAAACTTTAACTCAGGTATGACCTTTCATACAGTAGGACATATGCTCCTTCCTATCCAAGATCTTGACAGTACCTCCTCATACGCTAAGTCTTCTGCTATCTCGTCCTGCTTTCTAACTCTATAACGTGGTTCGGTCTTTCACATATTTATTTAAGTACGATACGTGAAACACATTATGAACACGAGACATACTTTTGAGGTAACGCGAGTCTATAGGCTACATTTCCTACTTCCCACAAGAATTTGAAATGGACCAATAAATCGTGGATCGAGCTTTCCTCTCTTCCCAAATCTTGAACTCCTTCCACGGGAGCAACTCGCAATAATACATGATCCCCACACTAAATTCCACGCCCTTTCGATGAAGATCCGCATAACTCTTTTGTCGATCTTGTGCCGCTTGTATATACGTTGTCAATCATTTGGATCTTTTCAGTAGTCATATCGTATTAACTCTGTCCCAACAATGTTGCTTCACCCACCTCGTCCCAACATATCGAGAACTACACTTTTCGCCCATATAATGCTTCAAATGGAGCCACACCTATACTTCTTGCCTCGACAATCGTTGTTATAGGAGAATTCCACCAATGGTAAATACTTATCCTAACCGCCTCTTGAAGTTCAGGACACAGTAGTCTTAATAAATCTTCAAGAGTTTGAATAGTCCTTCCGATTGTCCGTCTGCTTGAGGATGGTATGCCGAACTCAATCGTAAATCTGCGCTCATAGCTTTTTGCAAGCTAACCCAAAATCTTGAAGTGAATCTTCGGGTCACGATCCAAACTATGGATACAGTATGCCATGCAACCTCACAATCTCATTCACGCATATACTAAAGCAAGACGCTCAAGTGAATAAGTCTCCGTGATTTCGGCAAGAAATGAGCAGACTTGGTTAATCTATCAACAATAACCCAAATAGTATTGATGCCTTGAGAAACCGTAGGAAGACCCAGAATCGAAATCCATGGTAATGTGTTCCCACTTCCATTTCTAATCTCAAGTGGTTGCAACGGACCCTTAGGTACTAGATGCTCCGCCTTTACACGCTGACAAGTTAAACACATCGAGATAAACTTTGCAATCTCTCTCTTCATATTGTTCCACCAAAATGTACGTCAAGATCACGATACATTTTAGTACTTCCAGATGGATTGCAAATGGTGTATCAGGTGCCTCCATCATAATCTTCAGACTTCAAATCGTAGTCGTTAGAACACAAAGTCTAGAGAGTGGACTCAAGTATTCCTTCTTCATCAATTCTCGCCCTCCTAATAGCTCCTTCTTGTACTTTCTTCTTCATACGCATCACCCCGGCCTGGGCTCGAGCAACCTTAACTTTTTCTATTAAAGTCGGGTTCTACGCGATACTTGACATCATCGCACTCGCTCCGCGATATGATCTTCTACTCAACGCGCACCACCACGCTCGCTTTTCCAGATGGTATCAATAAAGTGGTCGTAGTCTTCAATAGCTCGAGCCAACGTCACCACGCCGCATGTTGAGTTCTTTTTTGAGTGAAGAAATATTTAAGGCTTTTATGGTCCTAATATATCTCCACTTTCTCCCATATAGATAGTGCCTCCATATCTTTAATAAGAAACGATCGGGCCGCTAACTCTAGATCATGAGTAGGATAATTCCTCTCATACTCTTTTGTTGTCATGAGGCATAGGCTATGACTTTCCCACGCTGCATGAGAACACATCCTAACCCTTTGCTCAAGCATCATCAGAGATAACAAATCCATCCGAACCAGATGGTATTGTTAGAACAAAAGTAAATAAGTCTCCTCTTAAGCTCTCGAAACTCTTCTCGCATTCTTCGCCCAAACGAATTTTAGATCCTTCCGAGTTAGCTGAAGAATGGAGTAGCGATTCGAGAAAACCCTTCCACGAATCTCCGATAATAACCAAATTTAAAAAAAGCTACGATTTCACCACCGACTTCGCTGTTCTAACTTCAGATTGCTTCAATCTTCACGATCAACAGATACTCCATGTTTCGACACCACGCGCTCAAGGAATGCTACTTCCTCGCCGTAACTCGTGATTTCTTCAATTTGGCATATAGTTTGTTTTCACGAAGCCTTCGAGTACCAAATTTCAAACGGTGCTCATGATCTTCACGACTTTTGAATATATGAGGATGTCATCAATAAAGACAACAACGAACCGATCCAAATATTCCTCAATACTTTGGCTCATCATATCCATGAAAGTCATTAGAGCATTAGTCAATCCGAAAGACATGACTAAGAATTCATAATGCCCATACCGAGTTCTAAAAGCGCACTTTGAATATCCTCGCCTAATCTTCAAATTGATGATATCCGTAATCTAAGATCGATTTTTGAAAAGAATTGTGCCCTCAGAATCGGGTCAAACAAGTCATCAATACGAGGTAGAGGATACCTATTCTTGATGGTGACATGGTTCAATTCCCCGATAAGTCAATACAAAGTCGATACTCCCCGCCTTTTCTTCTTTACAAATAAAACAGAGCACCCCAAGGAGATGTACTAGATTTAATGAAACCGATGTCCAACAATTCCTCAGTAGTTGACCTTTAACTCCTCAAGTTCAATAGAGCCATTCGATATGGGTTTTAGAAATGGGCTTTGTACCAGTTCAAGATCAATAAAGAATTCAACTTCACGCTCGGGGTAGACCGAAGTTCTTCGAGAAATACGCCAGAAAGTCAATAACAACAGAATATTATTCAAATTTGACGGTCTTTATTCAAATCCATAACATGGGCTAAGAAAGCTTGACATCCGCTTTTTCAATAAACGAATAGCTTTATGATTAGATATGACGTTGATTGATTTTAATGGTTTAGTTGCTTGAATTGCATAACAAAGTCAAGTTAGAATATGAAAACTAACAACCTTACGAAAACAATCAATTTTGGTACGATGAGTAGTTAACCAATCAATCCCTAAAATCACATCAAAAGCAAGTATCTTTAAAGAGATAAGGTCAATGGTAAAGTGTAATGGTGCCAACTTGAATCAAACAAGATTTATAAACAAAGGATGTGATGAAAGTTTCTCCCAACTGAGTTTCCACAGATAGTCAAAGTCTAATTTCTCCTGAGTCAAGTTTAAACGCTGAGCACACGCAGAGAGATAAATGAATGGGTAGACCCAGATTAAGTAAGGTATAAACTTCGCAAGAATTTATAAATAGCTTACCCGTGATCACCTCGCTTGGTTCCTCGATTATGACCAAATACAACAAACGCCTTCCTAATCGCTGACTTTGACTTTTCCGGGATGTTTTTCGAGTCACCGCCCCCGAATTAACTAGGTTTCGCTATCGCATAATCTCGAGCGATATGTCCTTCCTTTCCACAATTATAAGATACCTTGAATCGTCAGGGCATAGCTTGACCGATATGTCCTCTTTTCCCGTGATTTAGAAGATATGACCGGTGGTCGCTTCTCCTCCCTTAACCGCTTGTCACCAAGACCGCTGCCTTCACATGGTCGCTGTTAAATCTCCTTTTTAAAAATCTCCTCCCGACTCGCTTCTTCTATTTTCATGGCCATGATTACCACCAGAGTGGTTACCATTTTTGTCCGCTCTGCTTTTCTCCGCCGGTTATCATTATTCTGCTGATCGCTATCTCTGTACGATCCTCGTTATGGTCCCTCAATGAACGTACTCAAGTATCTCGCCTAATAATCGAGCCCCCTTATACAACATCCTAATAGAGAGAAAATTTATGAGAATGAGATATCGACGACGCCGTTTTTCAAACCTCTAAAAAACATCCGCCATACGCTCTCATTCTCCACCAAATGAGGTGCAAACTCGATAACTCGCAAACTTTGCCTCGCATCGAGACACCGCCATGTTGTTTTGCTCTAATCATGAACTCCACTTCCTTCATATGACGTAACACTTTCGTGAAAGTATTTGTCATTAAATAGTTTCAAACGCTCCCAAGATATGCCGAAAAGTACCGATGGGTACGCTTCATGATTCCCACCAAGAGAGTCGCCTCGCCACTTTAACATAAAGGTGGCGAATGGAACCTTCGTTCTCCGCATCCCAAGACATCGAATATCTTGCAATTTGTTTGACCCATGTTTCGCCATGATCGGATCCGGCTTTCCTTAAATTCGTGGTCCCAACTCTTCGAATCGCCAATCGTGATAACCCGTGAATTGCTATCATTTCCTCCTCAGATTTTGAACACGAAGTCTCCTCGCCCCGATTTTGTATTTAACCGCAAAAAAAGCTCTAAACATCCCCTCGCTCATCATCTCGCCAAGGGTGTTGTTCACAGAGAGAATATCACCACTTGCTCGTCAGACGCTCTCCTCGCTTGGTGAGTACAAAGCGCCTCCACTGGCCTCATTTCCATTGTTAATATTCTCACGACATTCTCAAATACCGCCATAAAACAAGGGTTAATTAAGGAAATCAATATATCACATAATATCCTTATATACCGACCAACTAACAAATAAGCTTAGTAGGACACACAATAGCGAAGATTTACTCTGCCTCCCTCCTAGTTCTATTCCCCGATCTCCGCCAGAGATCATATCCCTAAGCTCGATACTAACCGCGACGCCCCCAAAATAGGTATACATCACCCATTCTCGAAATTGTCAATACACGGTACGTAAACAACTACAACTTTATTATTACAACAAAGAAAACTGTGAGTTTAATACAAATATTATCTTCTGCATAATATCTATACTCAAATAAATCCTCATCACATTTATCGATACATTATTTTACAAAAATGGTGAGGACTACTAAACAACTCTCTCTAAAACCTTCATTCCATACCCCCGACTCAGACTCGCTATATTCTCGCCCCCGAGAAGAAAAAATGGAACAAAAAGGAAAAGGGTGAGCTCAACTAGCCCAAGAAAGAATATTACGACTAAGATAATATACAACAAATTATCGTTAGTCTTCAACAGGAAAAAATCTAATAGAATACAATAGACAACAAATTTTAAATCAATATTCGCAATGAAAATAATAATTCATTGTAAGAGTTAAGTAGAGAATGCAAACTACTATCTTCTATGATGAATTTAAAAGTTCATCGCCTATCTTTTTATCCCCGTAACATCAATCAATATACATCTCGAATCAAATATTCATCTTGCACTACAGTGCCAAAGATATTCATCACCGGGTCATGTTCATCTAAACACTGCTCATCTTCGCACTACTACCAAAGATATTCTTCAAATCATTCATCTTACAAAAAGATATTCTACATTCATCTTGCACTACAAAAGCCAAAGATATTCAATAATATCATCATTTAAGACCGAGGATGATGAAAATATTTTTTTAAAGAAACGAATCCAAAGGAAACAAAATGACAAGGATTAAGGATTAAGGATTCGTACTTTGTTTTATCCATGTTCAAAAATACCTCAAAAATAATCATAGTGGTGTAAAATTCAAGAATGATCAAAACATGGATACAATCAAAGCTAGTATCCGTATTAGATATTTTGACAAAAAGAAGAAATTTTATTTTTCTATGAATAAAGGTCAGATATGTGAATAAAGGTCAGATATCGTGAATAAGAAACTCCGACACCAAAAGATAGAAATTTCACAAAAACATCTTCACGCTTCATTTAATAAGACTCGTGAATAAGAATCGTGAATAAGAACTCATGAATAAGAACTCATGAATAAGAATCATGAATAAGAACTCATGAATAAGAACTCCGACATGAAAAAGTTCCAAATTTGATAAAAAGTTTCAACCAATATTTCAAAGATAATGATATCAAGAAATAATATCATTCGAAAAAAATAACATCCCTTACCTCGAAAAGATTAAGATTTCTAAATCGAAATACCTGATATAGTTCAGTCAAGGAAACTTGCAGCACCGCCTAACAATACTCAAAGTATACTCAAAATACTCACAAGAATACGCCGATAATATAGAGAGAGAAAAAACTTCAGCTTCGTGTGATTTTCAATTCTAACCCAAGACCCCTATTTATAGAAATCGCTTAATACCAAAAGCAGTAAAATTTAATAAAATAATAATATATATTATATAAATTTCCTACGCATACCTTTAGAATCTGATTTCAGCCATTAAACACATGCCACATTCTAAAAAGTAAGAAAAAAACGTTTTTCTAATTTAAAATATTTTAAACTTCCAAAAATCAATTATTTCTGAGCTTCTAACTTCAATAATTCATAATAAATAGCCCTTTTTTATCAAATTCAAATTCAATCTCATGAAAGTTTTTATAGAAAATTCAATTCTCTCTACAACTTTGCGTAAGAAAGTTTTTCCAAATTCCAAATAAAAATTGACCGAAATCCACAAACACCATTATTATTTTTACAAAGCTATAATCAAATTTCAAAAGAATAAATGGGGTCCAACACATGTTTAATATGTTTTAAAATCATTTATTGCAACAAAAATACTTTCCTCCTCGATATACTCATATATCCCATCATTCCATTATTATAAAAATATCATATATTATTATATTATTTTATCGTAAAAATAAAATTTCATAATAATTGTCATTAAATTTTTCTCCAATATCCACATAATTTTATCGAAAAAAATTAAAATTTCAATTTTCAACAATTGTCACATATAAAATTTTCTCCATCTATATCCACATAAAATCAATATTTTCGCTCATCAAAGACCTCAAATTTTTTTTTAATAAAAAAAAAAATTTCCTTTATTTATTATTTTGAAATAGTAAGGGTTGATTTGATTAATGTGGATAGTTAAGGGTTAAATACGCAAATATTTCAAAATAAGCAAGTGGTTATAAAATATTCATTTTTGTTTGGAATATTCGTTTCGTCGTGAATATTCGTATCGCTTTGAATATTCGTATTTACTTGCACAAGCAATGCCGCAAATGTGTGGGCCCCATAACTGAAAGCGATCGATGAGGAAAACGACAAATATAAGTCGTTAAAAATAACTACAGAAGTTGTTACCGTAAGTAAGATCGCTGAATACCCTTGGGTTAAAATACAAGAATACGCGCGGTCGCACAAAGAAGACACCAGATCGCATAAAGATTGTTGAATTATCGATCCTTACGTAAGATGGCACTACTCAATAATTTTTACAAGAGTTACCGCTCAATATTTTATTTTATCGATTCAATAATTGTCATATTGATATTTTATATTATCATTGCTTCAATAATTGTCACCGCACAAGATTTCCCATTATCGATCAATAATTCATATTATTTGAATAATATTATTAGATAACATTATTGGCAATGTCTAGAAAGTTCTGCCTAAGGAGAGGTTTGTCACCTAATCATGCTACCAAGAAGAGAGATCCTTATCGAAAGCCCCTTTTCCTCGGAACTACCGTCATTATAAATGTGATTCTCGTAATATTATTTGTGAATAATTAATTATTGATTCATATGATAAGGAAATATTTATTTTATATGAATATAAATGATGGATTTATTTATGTGGTTATTAATGAAGGAATTAATGTTGAGGTGTTTTATCAAGATTTTATCTGATCGAGGTATTAAAAATCAAATCGTGGGTTTTTAGATATATATCATGGGTTATAATTTTTAATCCGACCGCTGATTGTGGTAATTTTTGGGTATGTTATACATACATAAGTCGAGTATATGTCCACAAATTTTGAACCGCTAAAATGCACGAATGATTTGTTGTGAATTTTAAGAGGTGTCTGATTCTAAATTAGGTTTATAATTGATTTTGGTGAAAATTTAGAATTGAGGGGGCCCCTTTGTGGTTGGTGAAAAAATGTGCTGAATTTTATTTCAAATGTGGTGGGTGGCAATAGAAGCGTGTAAAGCCATCGTGTAAAGAAAGTCAAGTCCGCTTTACGGGCTAACATTTTCCTATAAATAGAGGGCTGTTAGAATTGAAAATCACACCGTAAACAAAGTTTTCTCTTCTCTATATTATCGAGCGATTTTGTGAGTATTTAGATACTTTGAGAGTCATTGCTCAAGATAAGTTTCATTCAAAGATCACTCCGACCTTTCCTTCCGTAATCGATTCTTCGAGGTAAGGATGTTATTTTTTCTCAAATGATATTATTTCTTCAATATCATTACGTCAAATATCGATCGGAACTTTTATCAAATTTGGAACTTTTTCATGCTCTGGGTTACTATTCATGAGTTACTATTCACGAAGTTACTATTCATGAGTTACTATTCACGAAGTTACTATTCACGAAGTACTATTCATGAAGCGTGAAGATGTTTTTTTGTGGAATTTCTATCTTTTGTGTTTGAGTTACTATTCACGATACTAAAGACTATTCACGATACTAAGACTATTCACGAATACTTGACTATTCAATCAAAAATGAAAATTTTTCTTTTCGCCTAAAATATCTATTCTCGATACTAGCTTTGATCAGATCCATGTTTTGATCATTCTCAATTTTACACCACTACGATTATTTTTGAGGTATTTTTGACACGGATAAAACAAAAGTACTAATCCTTAATCCTTAATCCTCATTTTTTGTTTCACCGATTCGCTTTTTTAAAATATTTTTCATCATCCTCGCCTTAAATGATGATATTATTGAATATCTTTAAAAGATGTGAGTGCAAGAAAGATGAATGATTTCAAGAATATCTTCGGCCTCAGAAGTAAAAGATGAAAGAAAGTGTTTAAATGAATACGACCGATCGATGAATATCTTTGCCTTTAGTGCAAAGATGAACAGTGTTTAAATGAATAATACGACCGATCGATGAATATCTTTGGCCTTTTAGTGCAAAATGAACAAAAGTTGAGATGAATACGACCGATTGATTGAAATATCTTCGGCCCAGAAGGCAAAGATGAATATTTGATTCGAGATGAATATCGATTGATGTTACAGGATAAAATATCGATGATGGACCGTTAAATTCATAGATTATAGAGATTTCATTCTCACGAACTCTTCTATGAATTATTATTTCACGCTAATATTGATCCAAAACTTGTCAGCCTATCAGATTCTATCGATTTTTTCTCGCTTGAGACTAACGATAATTTGTTGTATATTATCTTAGTCATAACATTCTTTATCGGGCTAGTTGAGCTCACCCTTTTCTCGTTGTTCCATTTTTCTTCTCGTGAGGCGCAGAATGTAAATGAGTACTAGCTTGGGGTATGGAATGGAATGAAGGTTCTAGAGAGAGTTGTTTAGTAGTCCTCACCATTATTGTAAAATAATGTATCAATAAATGTGATGAGGATTTATTTGAGTATAAATATTGTCTAGAAGATAATATTTGTATTTAAACTCACAGCTTTTATCATTGTGATAATAAAGTCAGAGTTGTTTCGCACATCATGTATTCAAGCACTCGTAATGGGTCGATGGAATGGACCTATTTTGGGGTCGCCACAATGGTATCGTAGCTAGGGATACGATCTCCATGAGATCTGAATAGAACTAGAGGGGAGAGACGAAAATCCTTCGCTAAGGTGTCCTACCTAAGCTTATTTGTTAGTCGGGTCAAGATATAGGATATTATGATATGATTGATTTCTTTAATTAACCCTTGTTTTATGACAAGAATTCGAGAATGTCGAATCGAGAATATTAATAGTGGTGTAAATGAGACCGTGGAGATGCCTCAGATTTAACAACGAGGAGAACGTGCAACAGTCGGGCAATGTACCTCCCGTGAATAACACCACCGAAAGCGTATGATGAACGAGGGATGTTTAGAAGCTTTTTGCGCTCATGCAAAATCGCATTTGTGGAGACTCGTGTTCAAAATACAGAGGAGATGATAGCAATTACTCGGTGGTCACAAACAAGCAAATTCAAAGAGTCAGACCACCGTGCACTCTGGGAAAGCCAGATCCGATCACGGCGAAAACACGGGTCAAGCAAATTACCAAGATATTCGATGTCTGATGCACGAAGGAAATGTAAAGTTCCATTCGCTACTTTTATGTTCCGTGATGGGCAGGCAGACATCGGTGGAAATCAGGAAGCGCACTCCATCCAAATTTCACTCAAAGATGTCACGGAGACGCTTTCAGAAAATAAATTCAATGACAAGTACTTCCCCGAAAGTATTCGCTATACGAAAGAAGTGGAGTTTATTAGATCGAGCAGTAATAATACGACGACGCAAGTCCCAAAGACGAGGCGGTAAGTTCATGAGTTATCCAGTGTTCAGCACCTCATTCAGTGGAGAATGAGGAACGATGACGCGATGTTTCGAGAGGTTCAAAACCCATATACGCCAAGATCTCATTTCTCATAAATTTTCTCTATTCAGATGTCAAATGTGGCTCAAAATTGTTAGAGCGAGATAACGAGTACGCTCAACCGAGGGACCATAACCAGATCATACCAAAGATAAGCAATATCGTAATAACGATAACCAAAGGAGAAAGAAGAATACTTGACAAAGGCTGTGAACCACTCCGTGGTAATCGTGGCCATGAAAATAGAAGAAGCGAAGTCAGAGGAGATTTTAAAAGAGGAGATTCAACAACCACCATGTGAAGACGCTGCACCAAAAAAGAATCGGTTCCAAGGGAGGAGAAAGACCATCTATCGATGATGTTACAAATGCGGAAAGAGGGATATATCACCAAACCGCCCACAACAGCTTTTAAGGTATGCTATAATTGTGGAAAAGAAGGACATATCGCCGAGATCAGACGATATCGAAACCCAAATTCAAATGGGAATGGTGACTCAAAAGGATGTCCCGTAAAAGTCAAAGTCAACGATTCTCGAAGAGCGCTTTGTCGCGACTTCATTAAAAAATACGAGAACCCGAACGGTTAGCACGGTTAGTTAATTATAAATTTCAAGTAAGTTTATACCTTACTAGATACCGGCTCTACCCATTCTTTATCTCTCTCGCTTATACCAACGCTTGAACTCGACTACGAGAAATTAGACTTTCGACCTATTTATGGAGACTCATTAGAGAAACTTTCATTACATCCGTTGTTTAAAAAATCTTGTTTGATTCAAGTCGGCACCATTACATTACCTCGTTAACCTTATTTCTATAGAGATATTTGCTTTTGGTGATTTTATCGTTAACTACTCATCACGCCAAAATTGATTGCTTTTGTAAGGTCATAGTTTTCATATTCCTAAGCAACCTGTTATTCAATTCAAGCAATCAAACCATCAGAGTCAAACATTTTCATATCAAGCCATGTCATTCGCTTATTACGGATGTCAAGTTTTCTTAGTCCATGTTATGGATTTGAATAAAGACACGCCGATTTGAATAATATTCTCGTTGTTATTGATTTTTCCCGACGATTTCAAAGAATTTATCGCTTACTCCCAAAGATCGATATTAAATTTTGTATCGACTTTCAACCCTAGACAAAACTCATTTCTAAAATCTCATATCGAATGGCTCCTATTGAACTTCGTGAGTTAAAAATTCAACTATAGAATTTGGTACACGAGCCTTTATCTTGCGACTTCCTTTCAGGAATTCACCTGCCGCACTCTCCGTAGGGGGACGCCATATTCGTAAGCGATAGAAATCGATAGGTGTCATTGTGACGTATATCCAAGGTCGGGATACGAGTCACAATGAGAGCAACCTAAGTCAAGAATCTAAATACGAGCTTTCAGGCTTAGTTGGTTATTATCTGAGATTCGTCAAGGATATTCTCAATCGCTATTCCATTAACGAAATCAACTCAGAGAGAGATACAAAATTCAAATGGAGCAAGGAATGTGGAAGAGCTTCAAGAACTCAAGAGGAGACTCATTTCAAAGACATGTTCACCATGCCATCCTCGAAAAGCGAACGTGGTAGCCGACGTGTTCGAGTAGTAAGATCGATACAAGTACGAAAGTACAATATCACAAAGACTCATTTCAGATAATATACAAATAATAGAGATGGAGATGAAAACTCTAGGTACCCACGTGATGATATACGAGTACGTGATGATATATATTTATAATCGACTTTAATCGATAAAGTTAAAGTCGCTCAAGCTACACACCGAGTCGATGAATTTGAAGAAGGAGGTGCAAGAAGTCATTATTTTAAAAGCGAGAATCTGGAGGAGGTGAGGAAAGCTCAAACCTTCGATTTATTAATCCATTTGAAATTCTCGATCGAATAGAACCGTGGGCCTATAGACTCGCTTTTACCACCAAGTACGACGCTGTTCATAACGCTTTTCACGATCGATGTTACGTAAATATGTGGACGACCAAACACGCTATCGAAGTTAAACCGACGAGATAGTCAAGACTTAACGATTTGGAGGTACCACACAAGATTTTGTAGAGAAAGAATACGTCCTATGTACCGAGGTTATACCATAAGTTAAAGTTTTGTGGAGAAACCATGCTATCGAGGAAAATGACCGAGAGTTGGAAACGAAAATGAAAGCGAGGTATCTTTACCTTTTCAAACACAGTGTATCGTGACGCCAATTTCGAGGACGAAATTTCATAAGGAGGGGAGGTCAGAAGACCTCAAATTTTTTTAAATAAAAAGGAATTTCCTTTATTTATTATTTTGAAATAGTAAGGGTTGATTTGATTAATGTGGATAGTTAAGGGTTAAATACGCAAATATTTCAAAATAAGCAAGTGGTTATAAAATATTCATTTTTGTTTGTGAATATTCGTCTTGGTCGTGGAATATTCGCATCGCTTTGTGAATATTCGTATTTACTACAAGCAACCCATGTGTGGGCCCCATAACTAAAGCGATCGATGAGGAAAACGACAAAGTATAAGTGGTTAAAATAATCTGCCAGAAGTTGTTACCAAGTAAGACCGCTGAATACCCGGTGGTTAAAATACAAGAATACGCTGCGTCGCATAAAAGAAGACACCAGATTGCATAAAGATTGTTGAATTATCGATCCTTACGTAAGATGGCACTACTCAATAATTTTTACAAAGAGTTACCGCTCAATATTTTATTTTATCGATTCAATAATTGTCATATTGATATTTTATATTATCATTGCTTCAATAATTGTCACCGCACAAGATTTCCCATTATCGATCAATAATTCATATTATTTGAATAATATTATTAGATAACATTATTGGCAATGTCTAGAAAGTTCTGCCTAAGGAGAGGTTTGGTCACCTAATCAAGGCCACCAAGAAGGAGAGATCCTTATCGAAAGCCCCTTTCCTCGGGAAAAATACCGTCATCATATAAATGTGATTCTCAGAATATTATTTGTGAATAATTAATTATCGATTCATATGATAAGGAAATATTTATTTTATATGAATATAAATGATGGATTTATTTATGTGGTTATTAATGAAGGAATTAATGTTGAGGTGTTTTATCAAGATTTTATCTGATCGAGGTATTAAAAATCAAATCGTGGGTTTTGAGATATATCATGGGTTATAATTTTTAATCCGACCGCTGATTGTGGTAATTTTTGGGTATGTTATACATACATAAGTTGAGTATATGTCCACAAATTTTGAACCGCTAAAAATGCACGAATGATTTGTTGTGAATTTTAAGAGGTGTCTGATTCTAAATTAGGTTTATAATTGATTTTGGTGGAAAATTTAGAATTGAGGGCCCCACTTGTGGTTGGTGAAAAAATGTGCTGAATTTTATTTCAAATGTGGTGGGTGGCAATAGTAGCGTAAAGCCATCGTAAAGCAAAAGTCAAGTCTGCTTTCTACGGCTAACATTTTCCTATAAATAGAGGGCTGTTAGAATTGAAAATCACACCGTAAACAAAGTTTTCTCTTTCTCTATATTATCGAGCGATTTTGTGAGTATTTAGATACTTTGAGAGTTGTTGCTCAAGATAAGTTTCATTCAAAGATCACTCCGATTTTCCTTCCGGCAATCGATTCTTCGAGGTAAGGGATGTTATTTTCTTCTCAAATGATATTATTTCTTCAATATCATTACGTCAAATATCGATCCAACTTTTATCAAATTTGAACTTTTTCATGCTCTGGGTTACTATTCATGAGTTACTATTCACGAAGTTACTATTCATGAGTTACTATTCACGAAGTTACTATTCACGAGTACTATTCATGGTTGCGCGAAGATGTTTTTTTGTGAATTTCTATCTTTGGTGTTTGAGTTACTATTCACGATACTAAGACTATTCACGATACTAAGACTATTCACGATATACTTGACTATTCAATCGAAAAATGAAAATTTTTCTTTTCGTCTAAAATATCTATTCGATACTAGCTTTGATCAGATCCATGTTTTGATCATTCTCAATTTTACACCACTACGATGATTATTTTTGAGGTATTTTGACGCGGATAAAACAAAGTACGAATCCTTAATCCTTAATCCTCGCCATTTTGTTTCACCGATTTCGCTTTTTTTAAAATATTTTCATCATCCTCGCCTTTAAAATGATGATATTATTGAATATCTTCGCCCAGAAGAGTAAAGATGAATGATTTCAATGATTTCAAGAATATCTTAGCCCGTAGCAGTGAAATGAATGTGTTTAAATGAATACGACCGATCGATGAATATCTTCGCCAAAGGCAAAGATGAAAAGATGAATATCGACCGACCGATGAATATCTTCGCCTTTAAAAAGATGAACAGTGTTTAAATGAATACGACCGATCGATGAATATCTTTGGCCTTTAGTGCAAAGATGAACAAAAGTTGAGATGAATACGACCGATTGATGAATATCTTCGCCCAGAAGTAAAGATGAATATTTGATTCGAGATGAATATCGATTGATGTTACAGGATAAAATATCGATGATGGACCGTTAAATTCATAGATTATAGTAGATTTCATTCTCTACGTAACTCTTCTATGAATTATTATTTCACGCATGTAATATTGATCCGAAACTTGTCATGCCTATCAGATTCTATCGATTTTTCCTCGCTGAGACTAACGATAATTTGTTGTATATTATCTTAGTCATAACATTCTTTATCGGGCTAGTTGAGCTCACCCTTTCCTTGTTGTTCCATTTTTCTTCTCGTGAGGCGGAATGTAATGGTAGTACTAGCTGGGGTATGGAAATGAAGGTTCTAGAGAGAGTTGTTTAGTAGTCCTCACCATTATTGTAAAATAATGTATCAATAAATGTGATGAGGATTTATTTGAGTATAAATATTGTCTGTAAGATAATATTTGTATTTAAACTCACAGCTTTATCATTGTGATAATAAA